>JALNIF010001729.1:0-10330 GCA_026284005.1 Thecaphora frezii | reverse complement strand
CGCAGCGGAGAGCAGCAGGTGGATGGCCGCTTGGAAGAGAAAACAGTGGACAAGGTGCGGACGGATGCGCAGGTGACAGAAGGTCGATCGATGAGCCGGAAAGGACGTGGAAGCGGACGGTGCGAATCTATGAACGACAGCTGCGCCAATCGATGCTGGCGAGGGCTACGGTGGCCGGGGCCGGATGATGCGGCCGGCTAGGCGGAGGAACGCCAGCAGATAAAGGAGGGTCAGAGAGGGAGAGAGAGATAGGGGCGAGGGGCGCCGGTTAGGGCGAGGACAAGGGCGAGGACAAGGGCGAGGTCAAGGGCGAGGTCAAGGACAACAAGGCCGAAAGGAAGGTGGATAGGCCGCGACGGAATACAGACTGAGAATGGAGCGTTGGGGGAGAAAGTAGGCCGTCCTCGGTAGCGAGACGGGAAGGGTGGGCGTAACGGACTGGACGGAGCGAGGGAGCGAGCCAGGCGCGCAAGCGCGGGGTTGGGTGTGTTGAGCGGGGAGTTGGATGGCAGCGACGGCGGCAGCAGCGAGGACCCCAGCCTTGCGCGGAGGACAGAGGCGGGCGGGTGCGCGCGCTGCAAAACGACAACGCAAAGCGGACGCGAGGCCTCAAGAGGCAGCAACGGAGAGGCAAGAGAGGCCAAGGGTGTGTGTGTGTGTATGTGTTTGTGTGTGTGTGTGTTTGTGTGTGTGTGTGTGTGTGTGTGTGTGTGTGTGCGTGTGCGCCAGCTACAGGTAGGGCAGAAGAGCGAGGGGGAAAGTGGGCAGTAGAGTCGTTGGAAGCGCGGAAGGCGCGGCACGGCGCAGAGGGTACGCAGAGAGGCCGCAAACAGGGAAAAAGTAGGCTGCGCAAGGGCGACAAGACGAAGCGCAAAGAGCAACGCAACCAGCCACACCGGGCTGCCACCGAGCAGTAACAGTAACCACTTAGCGAGAGAAAGCGCGCGCGCAGTGGAGAGCGCCTCACTGCAACCACGCTGCACCGACGCACCGCACCGACGTCCCAACGCAGACTCGTAGCCTTGCAGCATTACGCAGCAGCCTCGCAGCCGAGCCAGCCTGCCTGATCAACTCGAGCAGCCAAAGCCAAGCCGAGCGGCCTGCTCGACCTCTTTGACCAACAGGAGGCGCCCGCTTGGCCAGACAGAGCAGCGTACGTGTGTTAGGGTCTGCCTCGATGCATCCTTTATCTTCACCTTTCCTTTGCAGCAGAAACAGAAGGTGTGTGAGGGGTAAGGAAAAACGTGTAGGTTGGGTACAAATAATGCGAAGCTCATATGTACATAATGAAATCCTCTGTTGGATAACAAACAATCGCAATCAATAAAAACCAAAAGAGCGCGCGCGAACCGTAGATGCGTGGTTGCGGCGGGGGCAGTGGTCGGCGTGTATCTAAAAGCAGCAGCGTGTGGCTACGGCACGTCGGTGGCTGTTAAGCAGGCCAGTGTGGGAAGCGATGCAGGTTATGCAGCGCAACAAGCCCATCCCCCCTTGCCTGCCTCTGACGAGGATCCGCGAGCAGGCGATCGACTACGCCGTCCGGATCGTTCAACCGACAAGCATATCCAAGGACCTTAGCTGGGAGACGGCGGTGGCCATACCAGCAAATGCCATGGTCTCTAAGCCAGAGCCTTGGTCCAAGCCAGGTCGGGCCCCTCTCTCTCGCTTGGCCTCGCCGCGCAAGCCATCCCAGTCAACCAACATAGTCGCGAGGAGCCGACGCCGCGCTTCTACTCCCGCCATAGTTCGGCTCCGGGCTCTGCCCTTGGCCGCATTCGGATGGCCTGAAGCAATCTTGATGAGAAGCGCGGCGAAGGCCCCTCGTCCCTCTGTTGTGTCTGCTTTCAGAAACCGAAAACGGAGGGGATTTTTCGTCCATCGAATGCCTTTACCGGTGGGGGCCTGTACGTACGCGTCGAGCCTGATCTTGCGTCGCATGCGCGTACAAAAGGTCACGCCGATGCGGCCTCGCCCAAGTAGTAGCAGGCGCCGCCTAACTACACCTCGAATGCATCAGGCTGCCGCAAGTATTTTTCCACTACGCACTTTCGAAGCTGTTTCTGACGCGAAAGCCAAAGCGAGCGCGGCGTCGCCTGGCCTATCTTTCTCGCGCGTATTAGGACGCGTCCATGCCGGGACCTTCTCGCAGCAGATATGGGGAGAGTGGTGGTAGTGAAGGAGGAGTGGCATATAAGGCATGGTCTGTTTGACTCGATTGCTAGCAATACAATGGTCCCGCTCAATATCCACAGGGTCCGCCCTTTGCTGCGATCACGGCAGCCACTCGCCAAGGCACGTCGATTGACTGATCTAGAGTTGGAGGTAGCGCGTCCTAATACGCGTGAGAAAGATAGGCGAGGTTGCTGTGTGAAAATGGCTCAAGAAATAGAACAGGCTGGGGGAAGCAGAAAGCGGTGCGAACCAACACCACCCAACACGCATAGAGGCCGCAGGTGGAACGGCCAGTCGGTGCTGGATCGGGAAGGACCCCGGAAAGGCGGAGCCGCGCCGTGCGCCTTAATTAGATGGTGAGAAGGAACAACGCCGGAAGCCAAAGACGAGCGCGGGCGCGAGAGACACGGCTCTATATAAGGGAGATCATGGAGAAGAGTCTCTGAGAGAGAACTGAGAGAGAACAGAGACAAGTCAAGGGACCAGCATGAGGGATGGCCAGTCGGAGGCCCTGCGCCAAAAGTCATGCCAACGGCTTCGCAAGAGGTAGTCCGGGCGGGGCATTGGCTGGTAAGCTCACCGCTGCACACAGCCCAGCTCCGATCGTCGGAGGGCCCGCCTGTGGAGCTCTCGCCCGCCCGCTTGCCCGTCTCCGCCGCTTGTGGCTATGCTACAGCTTCTGGCGTGGCCGGCACCTCGACCTCACCCCCCGAATTTGCGTCTGGCTTGCGGCAATCTCCACGCCACATCCGAGCTTTGTCGCGGCCCAACTTGCCGGGCCTTGTTTGGAGGCTCAGTTTGACCGGCGTACTGAGATCCACGGCGGCGTCATCAAATGCGGCCAAGGGTGTCTAGGCAAAGAGGCGGTAGAAATGACAGTTACTGCAGCTTCGTCTGGCCCACTCCACGGCAGCCGACGCACCGGTCCATCGTGCTGGCCTTGCGGGTCAGCACAGCACGCTGCGGTCCGAAGCGGTTGGAGACGAGAGGAAGCGGTTGGCTGGACAGGCGCCAACACGAACGGCATCGCTCCGTGTTCTGCCCCTTGATGCATGGTCCCATATTTCGCGCGAAACCGCCTCCCCTAAGCATCTGTCCATCCATGGCTAGCTATGTACGTCTATCCATCCATCCAACCAAATTCTGCGCCACGCTCGTCATTCATCGGCCTGGTAGCCTAGCCTCTTTCGGCGATCCTGTTGTACTCGACCGGGGCCTTGCAACGAAGCTGCCCGCTGCCGCATTGGCGCTCTTGCCATCCGACTACGAACGGGGCGCTAAGCTTAAGATGTTCGTGGCTGGATGGTCAAGCAAGCAGCGCGAGCAGTCGGATATGTGGCGCCTTTTTGTCTTGACGGGCTGCGCTGCGGATATGCCAAAGGTCATACGGTGGCGGACAGGGTCGAGGCTTAGGGAAACACTCGCTTAGCTTACATCCTTCAACACCGCTTAGCTGCCGTTGATGCGCGGCTCCCTCCACTGTCCACAAATATATGCCGAGCAAGCGAGAGCGGGACGCCCACCCACCTTACCATCTCCTCTCCCGCTGTTGCTCTGGACGTTCAACCGTTTTCAACGCAACCTTTGCCGATGGTCCAGCATGACAGGAACCGATGGGACGTTCGACAAAGCGGAGATCACAAATCAGCCAGTAGTACGGGTCTGCCCCTTTTGTATCCCCCCTCCCCCCTTTTTTCTTTCGAGCACGTCCAAGGGATGAGGCAGCGACAGGGTTCGCCTCTTTAGCAAAGCTCCGCACTTCGAGAGGGACCCCGTAAGTGTGCAGGAAGGACAGTGCCGCTTTTTAGCTTCCCTTCCTTTTTCTCTTCCACCATCACCGACCAACACCAACCGCTCCGCCGACCCGTCTCGCAACCGGCTCGCCCTTGCGATGCAGCAAACGGGCTATTGCTCGGGGCGCACGTACGTAACGCGTTCCTGGTTGCTACTGGTTGCATGGGACGAGGCAGCCATGGCAAATCTGACAACAGACAGCAGAGTCGAGCAACCTGCATTTGCGGCTGTGGCCGTCGCCTCTCTTTTCGCAGGCCAGAGTCGTTGAGACAACGACAAGGAGTAACCTCGTACCGCTACGTCGAGGTACCGACATACCGATGATGTCGATGTTGCTGTCACTACTAACTAATGCCAAGGTCGTGGTCGGCCGACGCGACGGCATCAGGCTACGGCTGCCAGAGCTTTGGCGTGACATACGCCTCCATCTGGCCGCTCGCCTCGCATACGTTGTAGCAGCGGGTGCTTTTCCATGTCGTCGTCGTTGCATGCTTCACCGCAGCTGCCGTCGGCACTGATCGCAGACGTGCGTGCGCGTTCGGAATCACCATCGTTTTCGAAACTTGCGAAATACGGGATCCGACGCGCAGTCTGCCGTCCAGCGTAGTAGTTATCTCGAACTTGGCAAGGGGAGTAGGAAGCTTATATTTGCATGCAAAGACGGACGAGCGCAGCCCTCTCGCGCCATCGTGCTCGTGGCGCGGGTAAAGGAGGATTCACGCAGGCAGCGCAATCACGGTGCCTCGAGCTGCACCATGCGACATCGGCCACGACCCTTCACAGCCGCTCGCCGGGCCCAGGGCGGCAGCTGCGTTTGCGCAAAAGAGAGGTCGCTCTTGGGCGCTGCCACTCGTGGCCCCGCCTTAGGATCCATCTTCCGGCCTACAATACCAACGCGCGGAGGGTGAGTTGCCTGCGAATATCGCGTATCCGACTCGAAAAAAAAAAAAAACGCATCTAGTCATGTGGAAGCAAGGAGCGGCAGGACAAAGAGAAGGGCATGGCTTCGGACGTGGCCTCTCCGCAGCCGCGCTGACGAAGGGGAGAGCGGGGCGAGTGGGGAGGAGCGTCTCCGGCTATCCCGCCGCTTTGTGCCATGAGGAGAGCGCAGTTAGCCTGCCCTTATCATTGCGCCGTGAGAGCGCTGAGAAGCGGGGAGCTGCCGACAGCTTGCGCAAGCTTGGAGCAGGGCGACCGCCGCTTGGATCGAGGCGACGACAGACATTGCCTTCGGCCCGCGCGGTCCGCTACGTTGGGGTTCGCTCGAGCGTCGTCGGGCGATGGGCCTGTGTACAAGTGGCGTGGTGCGCTACCGGCGCCGCCAGGGCAGCGATCTCGGTACCGAAGCATCGTCTCTGCACGCCCTCGCAAGCTGCGCCACCGCAAAGTCGTTCGCCTCGACAGCCCTTGACAGTCTGGCTTCACGACCTTGACGGTCGCAGGCTCTGCTTTTTGCTTTCAGCGTCCGTCAATCGTAGCAAGGAGACAGACGGCCGTGCGAGACCTCTCCTATCGTGGCCCATTGCCCCTTGGCCGACCCTTCTTTTCCTTTGGCCACGCCCGCTCTGCGACTTGGCGACACGGCTGCGATGCTGATGATGGATGTAAAAGGCGGCGTTGATGAGACGCCTTTTTGACCGAATCTCTCGGGCTTTGAATCTGCTTGGAGCCTAGGGACACATTTGAGGCCCAAGCGACCGGACGATTGCGACGAAAATATTGATCAGACGGAGCGAGCCTGAGCTCGGGGATGCTTGCCATCGGACATCTTGGCGCGTGGGCCGTGGCAAAGGGGCCCAAGACGCGCACGGTCATTGTGATTTCTGCCCACAACAGCATCCGCTTGGGCAGGGGTTTTTTTTTCCCACTTCGGCACCCATTTGCACGACGAGCATCGCGCGTGCGCCTCGAGAAGGACAAAGAAGCGACTTACAGGGGAAGCCGCCGCCTCCACCTCCGAAAGTGAATATGTAATGCAAACCAACACACAAAAACGCTCATACACATAACATAACACATAACACATAACACACATACGCGAGGCGCGCATTCGACCAGCACGCTCACAAGATTAGGTGAGGCACAGACGCGGGAGACGAGGTATGCTTTCACGCACCCCACCACCCATCGCCACCTCCGGATCGCACACGTACGCAGCTTGTCCTCTACGCCCGCTCCAGCGCAAGTGTTCGGGACATCGCCGAGCTAAAAGCCGCTACGCCTTTGTCTTTGTCGGCCCACCCGCCCGGCTCGATATCGAAACTATTGTTTTCGCGGGAAATTGTCGCAGAAGGGTAGGATAGACGAGCGCCAAGCGTCCGGATCTTCCGACCTATCGATCCAGCTCACCTTGACGGACCGACTGCAACACACACTCACACACCGCCAAGACCGAGATGGCGGGCCCTCAGCAGACGTTGGGGTGAGTGTGCTGCACAGCCGATCGGCGTACGCCCGACACACTGTTGTTGGTCGGTCTACGCCCAACGCCATCGCTGCCGGACAGTGCTTCGGCTCATCCGGCACGCGCCCGGCTCACCCTCTCTCTGGGCACCCTTTTTTCCCGACCCAAACCCTCCCTCTGACCTCTGCTCCCTTCAACTCCCCCCAACCTTGCCCGGTCCGCTCTCTCCGCCTTCCAACCACCGCAGCAAGTTTTTTGAGCGGCCTCCTGGCGCGAAAAAGGCGCCGCCTCAGCAGCAGCAGCTCAGCTTCAAGCGCAAATCCTCGAAGCCAGCGCTGGCCGACTTGAAAGCATCGTCCGCCGATGCCACCCCCTCTCGAGACGACGCTGGCGAGACGAGCGTCAAGGACGAGCCTGCGGATAGTGCCATGCCCCAGGTAGACGACAGCGCTAGCAGCAGCAGCAGCAGCCGCAAGAAGGCGACCAAGGTCAAGCGCGAGGACAAAGGTGCGCTCCATCTCGCCGTTCGCGCTCACTTGAGCAGGAACGACCCAGGGTGGCCGATTGATCAAACAAACGTCCCGCACCGTTTGAGCAGCCACAGATGCCATCAGTGGGCCCACGCGCAAGAAGCGGCGTGTCGTCGATTCCGACGACGAGGGATCCGACGCCAACGCCGAAGCCAAGCCGCCGACGGAGCCGCTCGTCAAGCAAGGTGCG
Source organism: Thecaphora frezii (assembly GCA_026284005.1). NCBI lineage: Eukaryota > Fungi > Basidiomycota > Ustilaginomycetes > Urocystidales > Glomosporiaceae > Thecaphora > Thecaphora frezii. The sequence goes on along the minus strand of JALNIF010001729.1, from coordinate 3,240 downwards.
CCGCCGCTGCTCCAAACCGCCCATCTTTCGTCCTCATCCCGGTCTCCGCTGACGCCGCCCTTGTCCATTCCCCTTTGTGATCCCGCAGAGACCAAAGCGACGCCTGCCTCGGCAATGTCCTCGGAAAGCGAGACCAAGCAGCAGCCCAAGCAGGTGGCCTCGATCTTTGGTAAACCCAAACCCGCCGCCGCCTCCAATGGCAAGGATGCGGGGGCAGCTGCATCCAAAAAGGAAGAGAGCCCGGCCGAATCCGAGGGTGACGAGAGCGAGAGCGATGCCAAGGAGGCCGAAGAGGATTTCGAGGAAAAGGAGCTCGACGAAGAGGAGAGCAAGGGCGCCAAGAAGCTGTATGCGTTCGCCATCCCACCTCGACGTTTCCATCGTACGGTAGCGTCCGTTCGCTTGCCGAGCGCGATGGTTCCCGTGACTGACCCACGAATCCACTATCCACTGCGCCCTCTGTCCCCCTAGAGCCGCCATCTTTCAGAAGCCGTCGCAGGTCAAGGAGGGCAAGATGTCGTGGAAAGCGGGCGAGGCGTGAGTGATGGCACCGACTGCTGCTTCCCGTTAAGCTAAGACTGCTGACCTCGTTGCCCCGGAAATCGCCGCTTCGGATCCTCCTGGGTGGCCCCAGCGTACCCTACGCTGCGGTTGCCGCTGCATTTGCCGAGATCCAAGCGACGACCAAGCGGCTCGAGATCACCGAGATCCTCACGCAGTTCCTGATCCGTGTCATCCAGCGGAGCCCCGACAATCTCTTGCAGGTTGTTTACCTCTGCATCAACCGGGTGAGCCTGAAAAGAGCCCGCCGCTACGCCTGCCTATCTGCCCGCCCGCCGATAGCTGAAGCCGTTTGTGATCGATTTGTGCTGATATCCTCGATGGGAACATGTCCCTCGCCCCCTCGGTTGCGCAATCTAGCTCTGTCCCGACTACGAGGGTCTCGAGCTGGGCATTGGCGAGTCACTGCTCATCAAGGCCATCGCTCAGAGCACCGGACGAGAGATGGCGCGGATCAAAAAGGACCTCGAGGCGCAGGGCGACCTCGGCCTGGTGGCGCTCAACTCGCGCAAGAACCAGCCGACGATGTTCAAGGCATCGTCACTCAAGGTGCCCGCCGTCTTCAAGCAGCTCAAGGAGATCGCCGCCGTCTCGGGAAACAAGAGCCAGGACCGCAAGATCGGCATCATCAAGAAGCTGCTCGCCTCGTGCCAGGGCGAGGAGCCCAAGTTCCTCATCCGCAGCCTCGAGGGCAAGCTGCGGATCGGCCTGGCGGAGCGGTCGGTGTTGGTGTCGCTGGCACGCGCTGTCGTCATTAGCCGGCTAGGCAAGGCGGCCGAGACAATGTCGCAAGAGGAGCTGGCCAAGAAGCTCGAGGACGGCACCGAGCTCGTCAAGGCTGTCTTCAGCGAGCTGCCGTCGTACGACGTTGTGGTGCCGGCGCTGCTCGAGAACGGCATCGAGGGGCTGCGCAACGCCTGTAAGCTGACTCCGGGCGTGCCGCTGAAGCCGATGCTGGCCAAGCCGACCAAGGCCATCACCGAGGTGCTGGACCGCTTCGAGGGCAAGCCGTTTACGTGCGAGTACAAGTACGACGGCGAGCGGGCCCAGGTGCACTACCTTCCGGATGGCAAGCTGGCCGTCTTCAGCCGCAACTCGGAAAACATGAGCGTCAAGTATCCGGACCTGGTGGAGCAGATCCCGCGCTGCATCAAGCCGAGCGTCAAGTCGTTTGTGCTCGACGCCGAGGCGGCCGCGTGGCGCAAAGAGGAGACGGACCCGCAGACGGGCCAGGTGGAGCGGGCGCGGCTGCTGCCGTTCCAGGAGCTGAGCCGGCGCAAGCGCAAAGACGTCAAGGCCGAAGACATCAAGGTCAAGGTCAAGCTGTTTGGCTTCGATCTCCTCTACCTCAACGGCGAGCCGCTGCTGCAAAAGTCACTGGCGGAGCGGCGCCGGCTGCTGCGCGAACACTTCCAGCCGGTCGAGGACGAGTTCGACTATGCCAAGAGCGAAGACTGTAACTCGGTCGAGGAGATTTCGACGTTCCTCGAGAGCAGCGTCAAGGAAGGATGCGAAGGATTGATGGTCAAGATGCTCGAGGGCCCCGACTCGACCTACGAACCGAGCCGGAGGAGCATGAACTGGCTCAAGCTCAAGAAGGACTACCTCTCGGGCACCGGCGACAGCCTGGACCTCGTCGTCATTGGCGGATACTTTGGCAAGGGAAAACGCACCAACGTCTACGGCGCCGTAAGTCTGGTCCCGCTCGCTCGCCCGCGAGACGCGGGACAGAGGTCGCCGATGCACCATTCCACTGATCCTGTCTGTTCATCCTTCCTCTTACCCCCTCCGCCCTCCGTGAACGCCGATATCGCTACGATCCACCGCACCAGTTCTTGTTGGCATGTTGTACGTTCCCCCTTCCACCCCACTTGCTACCCATCGCTTCCCCATCCACTGATCTCTCTTCTCCCACCCGCCCTCCCCCCCTGGCTGCTGGGTCACAGACGACGCCGACTCCGAATCCTACCAATCCATCTGCAAGATCGGCACGGGCTTCACAGAGGCCGACCTCGAGGCCCACTACCAGACGCTCAAGCAGCTCGAGATCGCCTCGAAAAAGGGCTACTACGACGTCGGCGAAGCCAAACCCGATGTAGGTGCCCCCTTTCTGCGCTCCTTCGATCATTCACGAAGAGGAGCAAGCTCGGGCTAACTCTATGCGCATTTTCACCTCCCCCCCCTTTTTCTTTTTTCCCTTCCCTCCGTCCTCGTCCTCGACACCGGCGTCGTGACGGGGCCAACCCAGGTCTACTTTGACGCCAAGGTGGTCTGGGAGGTTTTGACGGCCGACTTGTCGCTCAGGTACGTTCCCCTCTCCCTCCTTCTCTCCTCTCCTTCCCTCGCTTCTGCTACAGCCTCGCGATCCCACGATCTCACAAATCCAACACCCCGCGCCACCTCCCCTTGGTATTTCGGTACAGTCCCGTCTACACGGCAGCCAAAGGCCACATCGACCACCGCGGCATCTCGCTCCGATTTCCGCGTTTTATCAGTATGTTCTCTACCCTTCTCCTTCCCTTGTGCCCAGCACAACCCCAATGCTGACCCTTGCCACACTCCGCGCTTCCCGCCTGCCCACCCACACGCCCACCTAGGGATCCGCGACGACAAGACCGCCGAAGACGCCACGGGTCCTGAACAGGTGCGCATTCCTCTTCTTTCCTCCCGTCCTCCGTA
>JALNIF010001726.1:0-13170 GCA_026284005.1 Thecaphora frezii | reverse complement strand
GGGGGGGGGGGGGGGAGGAAAAGGCGAAGGCTGGCTCAGGGTGAGCGGATCCTTCCTCGACGTCTGCGCGAAATGCGGTCGGGAAGCTTGACTCACGGGTCCAATAATGTCCTTGACGATAGCGTGCCGGATGGGTCCGCTCTCGGCGAGCAGCCGCTGGAACTCGGCAAAGGCGGGCGCATAGCGCCTCATGTAGCCGACAAAGATCTTGACGCCGTTTCTGGTCGCCGCCTCCTGGATCTCTGCCGCCTCGCGGCGGGTGAGGGCCATGGGCTTCTCGATGAAGACGTGTTTGCCCGCGATGGCGGCCTCGACGGCGCACGAGGCGTGGTACTCGTCACTGTTGGCGATGAGGACGAGGTCGACGTCCGGCTGCGCCACGAGCTTGGCGCTCGAGAGGAAGGTCTTGGCCACCCCCCACTTGGCGGCCGAGTAGTCGACGGCTTGACGGGAGACGTCGCAGAGCGCCGTGACCGTGTACTTGTCGTAGAGGTAGCGGAGCGTGGGGAGGTGGACAACCTGTGTCACCTCGCCCCTATCGAGGGAGGACACAGCCGATGGCCGGACCAACGTGGGACAGGGGGGCGTCAGAGAGTGGCGACACAGGTATGAGGAGATCGGCCCGACACTCACGCCCCGATGATTCCGACGCGGATCTGTTTTGCCATCTCGGAGTAGCTCTGCCAAAGGGCGCTTCAGAGTCGAGGCTTTGCTGGGTAGATTTGCGGTCAGGCTGTAGACAACGCCTGCGAATGGAGAGGATTCAGGGTCGAGGAATCGCGGGTGGCGGGTCGAAGGTGGATGGACGGAAGAGTGTTGGCGGTCGAGGCGAGACGTTGAGTGCGTCGTCCGTTCTCGCGACCATGAGGAAGCACCGCACCTGCGCCAGAGACAGGTGAGGGATGGAGCCTGGCCCGAGCTTTGGCCTGAACTTGTGACTCAACATGTCATGTGTAGTCACCAGCACAGTGTGTGAGTTAGCGGGCTGCCTGCTTTGCGGGGGTGCATCTGCGGGCCAAGCTTGGCTCGAGCGGCGCTGCCACGCATGCCATCCATGCACACCCGCCAAGTGGAGGCAGCGGTCCCTGTTTGGTTTGTTTTGCCCTTAAGTCTCTCGGCTTGCGCCGCGGCACGCTTACTGGTAGTTGTATTGGCGGCTTTATTTCGTTTGGATTTACGCTATTTCCTCTGCCACACACACAAGCGTGCGCCGTGTGGCAGTGCTACATAGATGAATTACCGATTAAGAATCGTATTCGCTCTGTGGGCGTGTACATGTGTCACTTAAGCACGTTTGGTTCGGCTCGGACGGCTGTGGTTGATTGGGTGAGCATCGAGCCGTAAAGCGAACCGTGGCCTCCTTTTTTCCCAGCCCTCTTCCCTCATTTTTTTTCTGCTGGCGCAAACCTGTCCTCAACCTTATCCCCCCTTGACCGTGCCCATGTCCGCCCTGCGCAGCCTGCTGCGAACCTCCTTCCCCCGCACCACTACCCCCGCCGCCGCCACTAAAGCCACGGCCAACGTCCGCCTCGTCCCCACGACGACACCCTTCCTCCACCGCAACTTCGGCTCCACCCGCACCATGTCCGCCGCCTCCAACCTCGCTGGCGTCGTCGTCGGTGTCGACCCCAGCGGCTCCTCGACCGCCAAGTCGGTCGATGTCACCGCCCAGTGGAAGACGGCGCGCGCCAACAGCGCCAAGCATGGCGCTCTCCGCGTCTTCTACCCTGAGAACGGCCCCGCCGTCGCCGCCGTCTCGATCGGCGAGCAGAAGAAGGCTCCTGTCACCGCCCCCGACTTCCTCCCCACCGAGTCCACCTACCTCCGCAACGAGAGGCTCGAGTGCACCCGCCTCGCCGCCGCCAAGGGCGCCAAGGCCATCCGTGACCTCGGCGCCGGCCCCGACGACAAGGGCGACGCCCCCGTCAAGAGGACCATCGGCGTCGACCCCATGGCCAGCCCGCATGCCGCCGCCACCGGCGCCAACCTCGCCCTGTGGACCGTCAACCACTTCAAGACCCGCGGCAAGACCCCCGCCTGGGGCAAGGCGCCCGAGCTGCAGGGCGGCAAGGAGATCGAAGTGACCCCGCTCGAGGGCGGCGCCGACGAGGCGGCCAAGAAGGCGCTCAGGGACGAGTCGGACGATGTCAAGAGCAGCGTGCCGCTCAGCTGGTACACCGGCGAGGTCTACGCTAAGGCGCAGAACTGGGCCCGCGAGCTCAAGGAGACCCCGGCCAACCTCATGACGCCCACCATCTTTGCCCAGCGCGTCACGGCGGCGTTCAAGAACCTGCCCAACACCTCGGTCATCGTTCACGACGAGGACTGGGCCCGCGAGCAGAAGATGGGCTCGTTCCTCTCGGTGGCCGCCGGCACCGATGAGCCCGCCAAGTTTGTCGAGATCCACTACAAGGGCGCTCCCAACCACGACGCCGCCCCGCTCGCCTTTGTCGGAAAGGGGTACGTCTGCGAGCGAAAAGAAGGTGCCCACGGCGACCCGGCTGCGATCGATCTGCTGACTCCGCCTCGCTTTCTGTCCTCTCTTTCCGATCCCCCCTTTCCTGAATCCGTTTGATGCTGCTTGGCTGCTCGATCATGCGACAGAATCACCTTCGACACCGGAGGAATCAGCCTCAAGCCCGGTGCCGGAATGAAGGCGATGCGCGCCGACATGGGCGGTGCCGCCGCCGTCGTCGCCGCCACCCGCGCCATCGCCGAGCTCGGCCTCCCCATCAACGTGGTCTGTGTGACGCCCCTGACCGAGAAGTGAGTGGACCGATCGGGCACCATTGATACAGAGGGACGGGCACGCCATAGAGGATCTCGGGCAAGGGTCATGTAGGTCCGACAGCGACTGATATCGAGTCTTGGACCCATTTTGTGCCACCCTCTCCGTCCGCGCACCGCAACAGCATGCCCAGCGGCAAGGCCACCAAGCCCGGTGACATTGTGATCGCCAAGAACGGCCTCTCGATCGAGGTCGACAACACCGACGCCGAGGGCCGCCTCGTGCTCGCCGACGCGCTAACCTACGCCTCCGAGAGCTTCAAGCCGCACACGCTGATCGACGTCGCCACCCTCACCGGCGCCTGCATCATCGCGCTCGGCGACGTCTACACTGCCGCCTTTACCGAGTCGGACAGCCTCTGGAACGAGCTCAAGTCGGCCGGAGAGGCCGAGGCCGACCCCTTCTGGAGGATGCCAATGGACGACACTTTCCTCAGGCAGATCTCGACGTCCAACGCCGACCTCTGCAACACGGGTGGAAGGCCCGCCGGCTCGTGCACCGCCGCCATCTTCCTCAAGCAGTTCGTCGTGGGCCTTGGCGAGCGCGGAGGCGAGGCACCCACGGTCCGCTACTCGCACCTCGACATCGCCGGAAGCTCGGTGAGTCGCCGCCCGGCAGCGGACGATGGACGAGTTGCGTTTGCGTTCTTCGGACGTTGATTTGCTGACTTCTGCCCCCCTTTTCCTTGTCGCTCCAGGAGGCCACTGGCACCACCGCCAACGACTACACGCCCCGAGGCCTCAACGGCCGACCGGTCCGAGCGCTCATCGAGTTTGCTCGCCGCCTTCCGGTCGAGCAGGCGTAAGCGGCGGGATGGGTAACAGTCCACGTTGTAGCCTATCATTTGCGGGCTAGAAATCAATAATTCCGATAGGGACAAGGCTGGTCCCGAAGAGAGAAATGACGACCGAAGCGGTGGGAAGCGTGCGTGCTAAGAGCTGCGGGCACACAAAATGGCCCGGGTAAGCTACTCCGGCGTTGAGAACACTATGCTTCCGCCAAGATGGAAAAATATGGAACTTAATCGTAGCAGAGCGAGGGAAGGATCGAAAAGTGGAGGTTTTTTTCTCCGCTTCTTGGGCCGAGCGAGTTGACGCGTGCAGTGATCGGACCCTGCGCTAAGCGGGTTGCCGCACTATTGCGTGGCCTGTGCTCACGCCATTCACCACTCACGAGTCGGGGGCGGTGCTTGCGGGGCTCGAGCCTCGTGGCCCACCTACCGAAGGTTGCGCCTGTCGCTGTTGGTGGCGGCCGGCTTCGATGATCCCGCGTGCAGCTCGATCTTCGCAACGACTACCATCCAACCCCTCCCTTTGAACTCTAGCCCGCTTTCGCATTTGTCCGCTCTCGCTCGCTTCCGCTCCTATTTTCGTTCTCCCTACATCTACCCCTCTCCTGAACAGCTTGCCACAGCGCCGTTCCCACTCCATCGTCTCAACGCTTTACGTCTCTTACGCATCACGAATCTTGACCGCCTTCCCGCCGCGTCCATCTCCTGTTGTTGATTCGGCCTTGCCGTTGCGAAAGCAGCCACATCTCTCGACGGAGGCGCGATCGTTCCCACAGCCAACACCCCCACCCCGCAACCGTTCACCGGGACGATGGCGCCTGCGCCCTACCAGCTATCCGCTCAGCTCGTTGGCCACGAGAGCGATGTAAGTAGGCGCACGGCAGAGAGTGCTCGTCTCGGTATCGGGATCCAGCTAGGTCCCGGCTCTATTGATTCACCTCTTCCCGCTTTTCCGCTTCCGATAACTAGGTTCGCTCGGTCTCGGCATGCAGCGCTCCCGGGGGGAGGCAGCTGCTCCTCTCGGCCTCTAGGGACGGCACGGGTCGTCTATGGACGAGAACTCCGAATGGCCGCGAATTCGATCTCGTAACGATCCTCTCTGGTCACGAGGGCTTTGTCAATGCGTCTGCGTTCCTGCAGGACGCGGGCGGTAGTAGTGAGTTTCGGAGAGTCGGATGGGGACCTATGATCCCGTCTGCGCCTAGGTCCTAGTATGCTTCGAGACTGGCTTGCTAACCCTCCATCTTTCCACACTTTCCATGCACAGCCGTCGCGCTGACGGCGGGCCAGGACAAGATTGTGCACGGATTTGAGGTGCAGGCGTCGGGCGAGACAATCACGGCGTCGACTGCACCAGACTATGTAATGATCGGCCACGAGGACAACGTATGCGCCCTCGACGTCGGGCCCCAGGGCGGCTACATCGTGAGCGGCAGCTGGGACAAGACCGCCAAGGTGTGGAAAGGCTGGCAGTGCGTCGCGACCTTCAAGGGCCACCAGCAGGCCGTGTGGGCCGTGACGGCGGTCGACGAGGACCGGATCCTGACCGCCTCGGCGGACAAGACGATCCGGCTCTGGTCCATCGCGCGGCCAGGCCAGCCTCTGGCGACGTTTACGGGCCACACGGACGCGGTGCGCGGCCTGGTGCTGCTGCATGGCGGTGCCTCCTTCGCCAGCTGTGGCAACGACGGCACCGTCAACCTCTACTCGCTCGTCTCGCTGCAGCCCGGCAGCAGCAACGCGCCCCTCAAGACTCTCTCAGGCCACACCAGCTTTGTCTACAACCTCGCCACCATCCCGGGAGGCGACGGCGAGCTCGTCAGCTCGGGAGAGGATCGAAGCGCCCGGATCTGGAGGGACGGTGAGCCGCTGCAGAGCATCACCATCCCGGCCATCTCGGTCTGGTCGACCACGGCGCTACCGAACGGAGACATCGCATGCGGTTCGAGCGACTCGTTCGTCCGCATCTTTACGCGGGACCCGCAGCGGCGAGCGGACGCCGCCGAGCTGCAGGCCTACGAGCACAGCGTCGCCTCGCAGGCCCTCAACAAGGCCCAGGTCGGCGACATCCGCAAGGACGACCTGCCAGGCCCCGAAGCGCTCGCGCAGCCCGGTAGCAAGGAAGGCCAGACCAAGATGGTCAGGAACGGCGACATCGTTGAGGCGCACCAGTGGAGCGCGTCGTCGGCGTCGTGGGTCAAGATCGGCGAGGTGGTCGGGGGTGTCGGCAGCGGGCAAAAGAAGCTGCACGAGGGCAAGGAGTACGACTATGTTTTCGACGTCGACATCGCCGACGGCGTGCCGCCGCTCAAGCTGCCCTACAACCTCAGCGAGAACCCGTACGCCGCGGCGCAGCGCTTCCTCGAAGCCAACGACCTGTCGAACGAGTACATCGAGCAGGTGGTCCGGTTCATTGACAAGAACACCGAGGGCGTCAGCATTGGCGCATCGTCGAGCTACGTCGATCCCTTCACCGGCGCCAGCCGGTACACGGCCGCACCGAACGCGGCGCCACCATCCGCGCCGGCTGCAGCGCCGACCGGCGGTGGGCAGTACACGGGCGGCAACAACGTCGACCCCTACACCAGCTCGAGCGCACCGACCGCCCGCGCGACGCGCGGCATCTTGCCGCAGCGAGTGTTCCTCTCGTTTGCCTCGACCAACTTTACGGCGGTTCACGAGAAGCTGCTGCAGTTCAACGAGCAGGAGCCGACAAAGCTGAGCGCCGAGGAGCTGGCGCAGGTCGAGCAGATGCTGGCGACGGTGCAGAAGCCGAGGGGCGAGAGGCTCGACGTCACGGTACTGCGGAAGGCGCTGGACGCGTGGAAGCCGGGGTCGCGGCTACCGGCGCTGGACCTGCTGCGCTGCGCCGCAGCGCATCCGGTCACCGTCGACCCTACCGAGGTGGCCAAGGTGGCGTTTGTAGCCTCCGACTGGAACGAGGACTGGCCCGCGGCGGGGTCGGCCGACGCCAAGGCGCGCGAGGTCAACTCGATGCTGGCGTTGCGGGCGATTGCCAACCTGTGGAACAGCGCCGAGAACCTGCCGAGCCTCTCGGGCAATGCCATCAGCGTGAGTGTGTGGGATCGCCGTCGGAGGCGGTACGGATGTGGTGTGGACGGGATCAAGTGCTAACCAACCCTCTGCTGGTGCTGTTGCTGGTGCTCTGCCCATCGCTCGGCCTGTCACGTCGTGCACGAAACGAAATCGATGCAGATCCTCGGCTCGCTGAAGGACACGCACTTTGCCAAGCTCAACAAGAATGGACGGGTAGCTTACGCAACGGTGCTGTACAACGCTTCGGCGCAGATGGTGGCGTCGACGTCGGGGTCGCCCGCCGCGGGGTTGGCGGTGGAGATGATTAATGAGGTGCTGCAGCAGGAGGCGGGCGATAGCGAGGTGCTCTACCGTGCGCTGGTAGCGCTGGGCAACCTGGTGAGTCGAAGCGGGCGTCTGGGATGAGAATTCTCTGGACGGGTCCTACCGTCGAATTTTCACTGACAGCACCACTACTACTGCTGCTTTTTGTCACTTTTTTGGCTGCATTTTCGTTTTATTCCCTTGACGGGCGTCTGCTCCCACGCTAGCTCTACTCTACTTCGAGCGGTACGATAGCGGTGGGATCGCTGCAGACGGCCAAGAATCTGGTGCGCAAGTGGGCCGGCTCCTCGGCGGTGGGCGGAGAGGAGAGGATAGCTGCCATCTGCAGCGAGATCCAGGGCCTGTAGTCGAGCTATTGGAGCGAGGTTTTAACACGTCGGATACCTGACTATCTCTGGAGTCGGTTTGCGTGCGAAGAGGGACGAGAGAAGCGAGGGTGGCGTCTGCTGTGGGCCAGCCCAGATTGGCGAGGCATGATTGGTGGCAGTGGAGCGCACTGCAGGAGGAGGCGAAATGGCGAGGCAGGCACCGGTACAAAGATAGATATTCTAATAGCGTGGGGAGGCAGTTTAGGGTTAGGGTTGCGACTGCTCTGAAGCTGATAAGGCGGAGCGCTGCGCCGAATCAAGGATCAAGGAAAAGCTTTGCGCTAAGGAGAGGCAAAGTGCAAGGAAGATGAAATTGACGGAAGCCAGGAGGAAAATTAAAGAAGGCAAGCTATGACTTGCAGCGGCGGCGGCAGCTGGTTGGTGGAGAGGCCTAGAGGAAATTGATAGATAGTGTGGGAGGGCTGGCTCGAGCGGGGGGAAAGAAAGGGCAGAGGCGGCTTGTAAGCAGACGGTAGTTGTATGTATGTAGATTGTGATATGTACAGCAAGATGCAGGCGTGGTGGGGAACTGCAGGCGAGGCAACGGCGCATGGGAGGCATGCGAGCGTGCAGCTGAAAGCCAACGCGCCTCACCAACTCGAGAGAGGCACAGATTAGAAGAACCACCAAGACTGTGTGTAGCAGAGGTGACTAGCTACATACAGTCACATGACTCTGAGCACAAGCGTACAGAGCGCGCCAAGGCATAACTACAAAGCGTGCAGAGCGCGCCAAGGCATAACTACAAAGCGCGCAGAGCGGTTGTGTGAAACGTTAGCGACCAACCGACTCACACACTCGACACTCGCATTTCCACTGCTTAGAATTGCTTTCCACTGCTTCCAACTGCTTTCCACTGCTTCCAACGGCTTTCCACTGCTTACAACGGCTTTGCCCTGCTTGCAACTGTCACTGCTTGCAACCGCTTCCAACCACTTCCAACCGCTTACAGGCAGACGAAACGCCTTTGGCTCCACCACTGCCACTGTCACTCTGCTCGTCGCAGCTCGTCGCCGTGGCCCTTTCTCTCCTGCCCATTCCTTTGGCGCCTCGACCCCACCTCGCACCCCTTCCTTTCTTTCCACTTCCCCCTCCTACCTCCCCACCACATCGCCCCTGCACGCTCTCTTCGCACGCGTCGCCCGTCGTCGTACTCTCTCTCCCCTCCTTTTTCCTCCTTCTCCTCCCGCCCTCTGTCGACGATCCGCCGCTGGGCATGCTCGCTCGTCGATCTCCTAGCCTCGTTTCCTCCCTTCTCTGCACCCACACTCCTCGCGCCACCCTCTCTGCCCCCTGCGCCGCCGCCTCGCCATCCCGCTCGGTCGCTTCCCTCGCCGCCTCCTCCTTCCTCATCAGCCCCTGCGCGAGACGAACCGGCCGCTTCGCCTCGCACCCCCAAACGCACTCGTACCCGCACCCCTTCCGCACCATCACGACCGACGCCATGGCCGCCCTCGGAACCACGCCCGGCGGCGCCAAGCTCATCGACGGCACCGCGCTCGCCAAGCAGGTCCGCTCCGAGGTCGCACAAAAGGTCGCCGAGCTCAAGCAAAAGTACCATGCCTTCCAGCCCCACCTCTGCATCATCCAGGTCGGCTCCATGAGCGCCTCATCCACCTACATCCGCATGAAGAAGCTCGCCGCCGAGGAGTGCGGCATGCGCTACACCCACGTGCAGCTCCCCGAGGGCGCCAGCGAGGCCAACATCATCCGCCGCGTTCGCGAGCTTAACGAGGATTCGTCCGTCGACGGTATCCTCGTTCAGCTGCCCCTCGGCGACCACATCGATTCGGACGCTGAGCGCAGGGTCACCGAGGCCATCAGCCCCGAAAAGGACGTCGACGGCTTCCACGCCCTCAACATCGGCCACCTCTCGTCCAAGGCCTGCAACCCCATCTTCTACCCCTGCACCCCCGCCGGCGTCATCAAGCTCCTCGAGACTGCCGGCATCACCACCATGGCCGGCCTCACCGCCGTCGTCATCGGACGCAGCGACATCGTCGGTAACCCCGTCACCAGCCTCCTCCGCAGCAAGGACTGCACCGTCACCCAGGTCCACAGCCGCACAAAGGACCTCCAGGCCCACCTCGCCACCGCCGACATCGTCGTCGCCGCCATGGGCAAGGCGCAGTACGTCAAGGGCGAGTGGCTCAAGAAGGGCGCCGTCGTCATCGACGTCGGCACCAACTTCATCGACGATGCCACCAAGAAGTCGGGCTACCGCATGGTCGGCGACGTCGACTTTGACGGCGCCTCCAAGGTCGCCTCGGCCATCACCCCGGTGCCCGGCGGAGTCGGCCCCATGACGGTCGCCATGCTGATGGAGAATGTCCTCCGCAGCGCCGAGCGCAGCCTCGCTTCGGGACGCGCGCTCGGTATCGGACGCGGCGTCACCACCCCCAACCCCATCAAGCCGCTGGCCAAGGTGCCCAGCGACATCGAGGTCGCCCGTTCGCAGACGCCCAAGCCCATCACCCAGATCGCGCGCGAGATTGGCCTGCTCAGCAGCGAGCTCGAGCCGTACGGCGACGTCAAGGCCAAGGTCCACCTCAGCGTCCTCAAGCGTCTGGCCCGCCGCTCCAACGGCAAGTACATCGTCGTCGCGGGCATCACCCCGACACCGCTCGGTGAGGGCAAGTCGACCACCACCATTGGCCTGGCCCAGGCCCTCGGCGCGCACCTCGGTAAAGCGGCCTTTGCCTGCGTGCGACAGCCCTCGCAGGGTCCCACATTCGGCATCAAGGGAGGTGCCGCCGGAGGAGGCTACTCGCAGGTGATCCCGATGGAGGAGTTCAACCTCCACCTCACTGGAGACAACCACGCTGTGCAGGCCGCCAACAACCTCTTGGCCGCCGCCATCGACACGCGCATGTTCCACGAGGCGACGCAGAAGGACGCCGCCCTCTTTGACCGCCTCTGCCCCAAGTCCAAGGGCGTCCGCACCTTTGCGCCCATCATGTTCCGCCGCCTCAAGAAGCTCGGTATCGACAAGGTCAACCCGGACGACCTGACCGACGAGGAAAAGAGCCGCTTCGCCCGGCTCGACATCGACCCCGAGACGATCACCTGGCGCCGCGTGACGGACACCAACGACCGCTACCTGCGCCAGATCACTGTCGGTCAGGCGCCCACCGAGAAGGGTATCGAGCGCAAGACGGGCTTCGACATCGCCGTCGCCTCCGAGTGCATGGCGGTCCTAGCGCTGAGCCGCGACCTTAAGGACATGCGCGAGCGCCTCGGCAGGATGGTGATCGGCACCAGTCGACGCGGCGAGCCAGTGACGGCCGACGACCTCGGCGTCGGCGGAGCGCTGGCCATCCTGATGAAGGACGCCATCAAGCCCAACCTGATGCAGACGATGGAGGGCACGCCCGTCTTTGTGCACGCCGGGCCGTTCGCCAACATCGCCCATGGCAACTCGTCGATCCTGGCTGACGCCGTTGCGCTCAAGCTAGCCGGTACCGAGGAGGGCGAGCCGGCGTCCAAGACGGGCTACGTCATCACCGAGGCCGGCTTCGGTGCCGACATCGGCATGGAGAAGTTCTGCAATATCAAGTGCCGTGAGAGCGGCCTGGTGCCCGACGCCGTCGTCATCGTCGCCACGGTGCGCGCGCTCAAGACGCACGGTGGCGGACCCGAGGTAACGCCAGGCAAGCCGCTGAGCGAGGTCTACCTCGAGGAGAACCTCGAGATCCTCGAAAAGGGCTGCGTCAACCTTGAGAAGCACATCTCCAACGCCAAGAAGTTTGGCCTCAAGGTGATCGTCGCCGTCAACCAGTTCTCGACCGACACGCAGGCCGAGCTGGATCTGGTGGCCAAGAAGGCGCTGGCGGCGGGCGCCGACGCTGCGGTGCCGGCCAACCACTGGGCGCTGGGAGGTGCGGGCGCCGTCGACCTGGCCAAGGCGGTCATCGAGCAGCTCGAGGGCAAGGCGTCGGACTTCAAGTTCCTCTATGACGTCAAGCGGCCGATTGCGGAAAAGATCGAGACGATCGCGTGCGAGATGTACGGCGCCGACGGCATCGAGATTTCGGAGCTGGCACAGAAGCAGATCGACACGTACACGCAGCAAGGGTTCAACGATCTGCCGATCTGCATGGCCAAGACGCACCTGTCGCTGTCGCACGACCCAGCGCTCAAGGGAGCGCCAACGGGCTTCACGCTGCCGATCCGCGAGGTGAGCCTGTCGCAGGGCGCGGGCTTTTTGGTGCCGCTGATTGGCTCGATGACCAAGATGCCCGGCCTCAACACGCGGCCCGGGTTCTACAACATGGACATCGACTTCGACAACAACGAGGAGGTCGTCGGTCTGTCGTAGGCGTCCGTGTCTACAATGTTCCCCAGCCCCGTCTTGGGTTTCCGTTTTCTTCTCGTGTCTCGTGGATGGCTCAACCCTACCACGAGCACCGTTTTTCCCCTTCCCTTCGCTTTGGCCTTGGTGTTTTCTTTTTTCTTTTCCGTATATTCCCTCACCGAGATTCTAGACTTGTTGCTAGGTTCCTTGTCTTTGGCCGCTCTGCGGCTTCTATCCGGTTCCGTCTGGGCGGCAGCGTGCCAAGTCGATGTTTTGGTGTGAGATAATCGTTCTAGCCCTCAACTACCCTTACCTCTCCGCTCCTCGCATCTCCCTTCTCTCCCCTTTTTGGCTTGTGTATCCCCCCAATCGTTGTACGTCTATGCATCCTGTGTCTGCCTTCCCCGTCACGCGCCTCGTCGTCCAGACGAGCATCGAAAGAATACATCAACTGTACCAGTACCCCTAACTCCCCACACCAAATGCGTGCCTGCGAGAGCCGTCGAGTGTCTGATCCCATTTGGACAGATGCGCAGAGCACAGATGGTAAGAAGCGGTACGAGTGACGGCGATCGAGTCCTGGCATTCAGACGGATGCAACGAGCAACGAAAGGAGAAAACCAAAAAGAAAATAGCGATGGGGAGAAAAGAGAGAAAGGGAGAAAAAGCTACTGTACAAGGAGGGTGGAGGGGGATGTCGGTGGGGTTTTTCATGAGGTGCAACAAGGAGGCGGTGGGAGGGAGGGTTTAGGCCATGGCCACGCTGTCGCTCTGCGGGAGAGGGGTTCGAGAGGGAGGAAGCAGGATCGGAAGTGTGAGTCAGTATCGTACGGTTTGTCAGGCTGGACGAGCTGGCGCAGGTGACATCGGAGACCTCGATGCTCATCGACTGTAAAAAAGGGGATGGGGTTTCTAAAAACTCACCAGGGCCTGAATCTGCTTATGCAGCGCCTCGTACTCGGTCTGGTACTCCTCCTTCATCTTGGTAGCCTCCTTTCCCTTTGCCGCCGCCTTCTTTCCACCTCCCGGTACAATCATGACACACGACGTCGGACGCTTGGTCGCGCCCGCCGCGCCGAGCGCATCCTTGGAGGTGACAAAGATGTAAGGGTTCGAAGTGTCTTCGCAGAGGACGGGGATGTGGGACAAGACGTCGACGGGCGAAATATCGCCGGCAAGGACGACGAGACCCTTTTCGTTTTTGCGCAAAGCCTTGACCACTTCCTTGACGCCACGCTTGACGTGGCCGCGCGACTTGGTGGCTTTCTTGATCGTCTTGAAGAGTGACTTGGAGAGGTCCTTGGTTGCCAGCGGTTCTGATGAGAGCAATAGCGGCAGCGAAAGGGAGAGGGAAGGGACAGAGGAGTGTTTAGATTTCCGCTCGGGTGGGCGCAGGCCATCGTGGCGGAAGGAAGGAAGGTGGGAGAGAGACAGAGCCACTCACTCGCAATGGCGCTGATGGCCTCTGGCGGCACGTCTTCGTGCTTGTCGTCCTTGTCCTTCTTTTCCTTCTTTTCCTTCTTCTCTTCCTTGTCCTTCTTTTCCTTCT
>JALNIF010001723.1:0-17743 GCA_026284005.1 Thecaphora frezii | reverse complement strand
TTTTTTTTTTTTTTCCTTCGTCGGAAGCGATCTCGACCGCGAAACCCAACGGCGCCGCATACTTGCCTATCTAACCTCTCCTATCTCCTAGAGGCTACTTCTCGTCAGCCTTGAAACAGCCCCGAGCCCGCTCAAACGCCCTTTCTGCTGGTCGGCTTTCCATATGCTTGTCACGATGTGTCCCGAATCCAATCGCCCTCGACAACGATGCAGCGGCGTGTTTGGAAGGTCTCAGCCGCAGCCACGAGGTTCGGCTACGAGCGACCGGCAGCAAGCTGATCCGGCCTCGAGCCGAGCAGGCTGAATTGGCATTGCGTGCAGCAGCGAGCATGTGGATACGCTCCTCCGAGGCAACGCAAACGAACAAACCAGTCGCCGCCCTCTACCTTTCCATTGTCAGCAAGCGACGTTGCAGCAAGTCGCGTCAGCAGAGCCTCATCTTCTTCCCCTTTTTATTTTTTGAATATATTTTTATTACTTCCTCGCTTGTTGTTGAGAAATTCGCTTTTTGCCCCCTTTCTTCTATGTAGCCAAGCTGCACGTGAGTGACAACCGACATGTGGTCATGACGCTACCCATCCCAGCTACCCATCCCAGCTACCCATCCCAGCTACCCATCCCAGCGGGGGTGGGTGACGGTGCCGGTGACGCCGGCACTGTGATCCTCGCTCCACGGCCTTGGCGTCGTTCCAACGGAGCTGTGAGCTAGGCGAACTTCCACAACTCATCAGGGTGCCTAAGACCTTCGCAAATGTAGACTTCGGCTGGTAGCATGATGGTGACCGCTCAGCCAGCGGTGGAGCATCGCACTCTTACAAGTGGTGAGGTTCAGCTGTCCGTCACTCTGGCGGGGGAAGCGGCTGGTTGGCAGATTCGAAGGCGATGACGCACTCGCAGCTACGCTGTAGCGCAGTTTGGGTGATGAGTAGAAGTGTCGCTGTGCAGGCCGACGCCGGCCTCGCTGGGCGTAATTGCGCAGCACCCTTTTCTGATTAATGCCAACATCGAAATACTGACACAACTGTCAACCGTCGACGGCCGTGCAACGGCAACCTCGACTACGCAGCTGCCTCTACCTTTGAGGGCAGCTTTCCGTTTGTTGCTCTTTGTAGCACGCCTCGGCACAAGGTTTGGGCCAGGGCTTTCTTTTCCCCTTCCCTCGATCCTTCTAACGTCAGCGGCTGCGCCAGAAGGAGAGGGTGGCGGTCGCGTTGCTTCCGCAGATCCCCCGCATACACTATAGCAACCTGGATTCATTTTGGGTCAAACACAGTGCTATTTTGGACTTTGAGCCTAGCTCTGGGAAGCATCGTGGGTGTGCTCGCCATTCTACAAGCTAGCTGGCGAGTACACGTGGGAGAATCATGCAAGGCGATCAGAAGAGCTTGTGCGGTGGAAAGATCCGCCACTCCCCGCCATCTGCCGCTGGGGGGACATGTATCCGGCCACGATGGCCGTTCGACTCCTCCATTCATAGGAGTGGAGGGATGCCGGGCTTCTCCGCCGGCATGGACGAGGCTTGCGTGCTTTTGAAGATGGTTGCCGGCTGGCCGAGATAGTGGGTGGCCAATGGGGCGGCGAACAGCGCACGTCGAAACGAAGGACCCACTTGCTGACCGCTTCTCACTCTTACCAGGATGTCGAGATAGTTGGGAATCAAAAGTTATACCGAAGGAACTACCGCTAGTCTAATTCCTAATGGGCCCCCATGCCATGCTGCAACGAGCGTTTCACAAGTCCGCCAGACCATATGCTTGGGCGGCAGAATGACGTATACAGCTGAGCCCAACCCTTTTCTAGCCAACGTCTGCAAACCTACAACCAATTAGAGGTAGATACTTGATGCTGCTGCTGTAAATCGAGGCGGGCTTTTCGCCGATGAACCAACCACCCTGCTTTGCTTGCCCGATCACTCCCCACTTTTTCCCTTTTTCCCTTTTCCCCTCTGGCCCAACTCCCCATTTTTCTCCGCCATTCTCCCTCTCGGAGCACAGCGATCCGACGTGGCTCGCCTATCAATCTGCAAACCGAGTTCTGTTTGATCTCCGACCGCCTCGCTCCCTACCTTTTGCGCCTTTTTCTTTTTCTGCTATCTAATCGATGGCCGAGCTGATGTCACAGCCGCTCGACACCTTGCGCATCTTGGGGTATCAGAGTCCCACGACGGGGCTCTTGCTTCTGGTGCTCCAGCTGCATCCTCCCTCTTCCCCCCCCCACAAACACATCGATCCACAGGGCTTACGAACCGTCGCGTCAGTCGGCCAAATTAGGCGAGGCGAGGCACTGCGTGCCGTGGCGTTGAAACGACTGCTCGTCTTGGCTCGAGGCAGAACGGCAACGGCTGTTGAACTGTACAGGTTACGATGGGTGTGAAGCGAAACGTGGTCCAATCGGGAGGCGCATGCTGGGTTCTCGCTGTGGCAAGAGGCAAGAGTTCTGTAATGCCTGCACTCATTTGCCTGCACAGAGGAATGATCGATGAACCATTCACTAGAGTGACGGTGTTCCGGCGCCGGCCTAAGCTTCGGCGGAGAGAGGAGGTGGCGGACCCGAGCGTAGGATGGACGGCGGACGGTCGAAACCCTCGCCAGTCGCGTGTGCTTCTCGTTTTGCCTCTAACAGCGGAGGTTGGTCTTCGGACAAGGCCGCCCGCCCTTTTTACCATGCGTCGGGTATCACGGGCACCCGCGCACACTTTCGTCGGCACCGAACGCTGCAAACGCGACTTGAGAAAAGCGGTAGCTCCGAGTGATTTCCCCCTTACTTTTCAAGTTGGTGAGGCTGATGTGCGTATATACCTGGTGCTGTGAAGGTTGATCGGGATTCTGCCCCTCGTCCCCCCTCTTGGCGAGGGGTTGGTGTTAGACCGCGGAAGTTTCAGCGGCCCGCCTTGCTACTGGGCCAAAATGAGAGAAAAAAAGGTTGCCGCCACTCGGTGCGAGCCCGATGGAGGCCTTAGCCGGTTTTTTATTTCTATTTTCTTTTTTATTTTTATTTTATTTTTTATTTATTTCATTTATTCATTTCATTTATTTATTTTTATTTTTATTATTCTTTTTTATTATTATTTTACCCCGAACCCCCCCCAGAAAAAAAAATCTAAAATTAATTCCTGGGGGAATATGACGATGGTTTCGTCCCCTTCCTTTCCCTGACACCACCGTATACGAGGGGAGGAAAGGGGCCTGACTGTCTCGTTCGGTAGACAAGCGAAGCGACGACAAAGAGGACGACGGTTGCAGCGCTGACGCAGGTGGCCACCATCCGGCGCCGACAGCTCGGAAGCAGGGGGAGGAGGTTGTCGCATTGTACTCAGGTGTCACGCCGCCGCTGAGCCGGTCGTCTGATTGGATCGGGTGGCGTGGACACGGCGTGGTGCCCCTTGGCACTCTTTCTTCCTCTAACGAGCATATCGAGCCGTAGAGTTGCGCACCAGAACCTCGGGTCACTTTCGGGATTCTCGCTTCGTCGTCAGAAAGGGTTAAGAGGCAGGGTCACTTTCGTCACTCAAGCTCAAGAAGGCTCGAGTCGCAGAGCCAAGAGTAAACCGTTACCTTTTTGTGGTTTTTTCGCCTCAAGGATCTGGTTGAGAAACTGCGCCGGACCCCGAGAGCAAATGACCAAGGGTGCAGCCACCAAGCGTCGGGTGAACAACGGGCTCACTTTAAGCTGGTACCCTTGGGGCAAGTAATACTTACGCGGGCTTTGGCGGAATGCCGCAAATTAGACGACTACGGGACACTTGAAGGGGCAGGAACAAAGAGCTATTGGTAACCGAAGCCGAAGTTACTGTAACAGCGCGGACTAAGCCGTATATGTTGTAAAGCGGTGCAGTGACGGGTAAGCCGTCCCGCCGTCGTTTATTGCTTTTTTTCAAAGTGGTACGTAGGGAGGAGTGACTAGCCTACGTAAAGCTTACGCCAGGGCCAGAGGAACGGAAGACACGGGAGAGGATGACGGGTGACAGGCGGGTAGATTCATGATTTTTTTCTTGCAGTACCGACGCTAGCTTGACCCTCGTAACGGTTCCATGGCTCCGGAAGCCGTGAAAACTGGAAAGCTGGTTAGAAGAAAGAGCAGTCCACCGTGCCATTTTAGTCGCTTAGATATCTCGAGTAATTAGTTGCCAAGTGCTCTGCTTCTCGCAGCTCTCATCAACTCTTTTGGAATTTTGAATGATAAATTAAATTGCTCTGCACGCGCACCTACTCTCTGTGTCCAAGTGCTGCCGGGTAGTGCTACACATTGCGATTTGGCTCCGGCGAGCATGTCATGGTCCGCTTTATGTACTACATTAGACATTTAGAAGTCAAGTGGGCCCCGATCCGAACACGCAGCTTACTGTATTGACGACGACGAATTCACCGGCTACTTGCTTTGAGCTGGTTGCTTGCATCCTGACTCAATCTGTCGTTTGGATTAAGATTGCGACTAATGTATCGGATCTGTATCTGTAAGGGTGTCTTGGATATTTATCAGACCGCGTCGCTTGGCACCTTTGGCCCGCTGCGTCTTTGCACCTAATCGAATGCGCTTGGCAGGTCGCCGACGCTCCCCGAGTCTTGGTCTGGATGACTTTCGGCCAACGCTCGGTTGACAGAGCCACAGCCCAGAACTACTAGCAACGTCTCTCGCCTCTCCCAGTCAAGTCGCGCCAGCGCGCGCATGCTCACCGTTTTTGGTGTTTTGCAGCCGGTTACACGTCTGACTGTGAATCACGTAGAAGACAGGCGAGGTGTCGCAGAGTCTCGCCTTGGCACACTGCAATGAGCCAGTAAATGGAGGGATAAGACGTGAGCCCCAGGGTCGCCACGGTGTGCAATGCCAAGGACGGCTGAGACGGTGCAGAGGCTCCTGCTCTGTCCGTGGCGGTGTAAGAAGGTGCTCCGTGGCAAACTGAGACCTCTCCGGCTTGGGGGCGTCGCCGGGTCTCGCAACGGTTAGCCTAGTGGATCCGCCTGCAACATTCAAACATACACGTTCTGAGCCGCTGCTCAACCAAGGCGGGCGCCTTGGCGGGCCCATTCGAGGCCAGATCCGCGGCGCTGCGGCGGCATGGTGTCTTGGGTTTGCGAGGCGGTGCGGCCTGCGGTGTTTGGAGCGACACGATGGAGCACCCCATCACACCGACCAAGGGTTCACGTCGAAGTCGAACCCTTAACCTCACGAACTCGGCGCCGCTTGTCTCGTCCAGTACCACTCGCTAGCCGTGGTACAGAAATCCCTCAATGGACCTCGTAATTACCTTGACTCGTTCATGCGTGGAACGCAACCCAACCTGGTGACCGTGTGCCGTGAGTGCCGCCAGGGTCCGTGCGTGTAATCCGTTGTGTTGGTGTACAATGACTGGATGGTGTCTTCATATCACTTGGGAGACGATGATAAAGGGCGACAAATATGTCTAGGGCCGGTGTGGTTCAGACCCAGTCTCGACCGAGAGTTGTATGTACGGCAACAAAATCAGACCAGCGACCTGCTGAACGAGCATCGGATCCTGGATCCGGAAAAAGCGGGAAAGTCCATCGTGTAACCGCAGTTGTACGATGAGGGCCACACTGGTACCCTGTTCCTCGTCCGTAGGGGGATGCTGGCGGTTGCGAGGCGAATAATTATTTCGTATCTTTACTAGTGACTCTTCAGAATGTTTCCAACCCACAGAGTTACTTGTCATAGGGAGGAGTGAGCCCGATCTGATATAGTTATGGGATGTCAACAACGAGGCGAAGCGCTAGCGCACTGCAACGTAATCATGGTCCCACGCCTCGAGGGTCCGAGGGTCCGAAAGAGGGGGGGGGGGTCAGTGTCACCAACATGGGGACGCCATCATTTTGGCACAGATGACACCCCTACCCTACCCTAATCACTTTGCAACGACAATGGGTCACTGCGCCTCGGTAATTCCAATTATGCGTACGCTGTGGGCTACAGTAGCTCCATGAAACAATCGCTCGACAGCTGGTAGTCGAATAGAGGAACCGTAATGAAGGGAGGGGGCGGCTAGGCGGGGTAAGTACGGCTCCAAAGTGGCACTGATGACCCTGATGACCCCAGACAACCGTGTCGTAGTGGATGCGAGGAGGTTGCCGGCAGCCACACCAAAGGCGAAGGAGGCGGACCAAAAACGGCATCGGGCAAGCCCCAAACGCGCAACGAGGAACGCGGCGAATGGACAACCAGGCCCCGCGTTGACAGCTCACGGCGGCTTCCCTGTATCAAAGCATGGGACTACGGAGAGAGAGAGAAGGGCATGGGCGCGGAGTCGGGAAACCAAGCTAACCAGCCAGCCAGCCAGCCAACAAGCCAGCCAGCCAGCCAGCGAGAGAAAGTCACGGACGGAGTCTTGGTTAGACCAAAGACCGGCGCGCGTTCCTCCCTTATTGCGGCCCCCGAAATAAAACAAAATAAAATAGAATAAAATAAACGAAACTTTTCTCACACTTGACATGACAACCAGGGGTTCTAAACTGGGGCAAAGGGTTCTATACCGAGTGGCGGAAACCAGCTGTTCAAGCCGCCCAGCCACACTTTTAAACTAGGTTCCCTCTCCCTTTCTCGCTATTCCCCAACTGACCGAGCGACCACCGGTTTATTAGAGAGCTGCCAAAAGCCACCCGGGAGGGGGCTGAAAAGCCTCCCAGACTAGCACACGTACAGGCCAGCCTCCGTTGACGCACATAGCGTCAATGCATGGCGTTCCCGTCGCATGGGTCCAACCCGCCTCTCCCATATCCGTCCGGCCGGGTGGTGCAGTTTAATGTTCAAGATAAAACTACATACACGACGGACCAGGGCATGGAACGGCCCAAGCAGGGTTCGAGAGCCTCGGGTGGCCTCCCAGGGGGGAGGTCCGAGCGCCGCGAAAGTCCTGGCGGGTTCAACAACAGGAGGAGATCCGACGACAACGTTTTCCAACAAAAGGGGGGGCAGGGGGGACGGAAGCTGTTTTTTTTTGTCGGGGACTGTGGTTCGGTCGGCGACTTGCCACTCACGCCATGATCGGCACCGGAACCCCGCTAGCATGGCAGGTCAGCCCAAAAGGGTTGAGCTGGTTTGGTAGGATGGGGTAGCGGGGTGGCAGATCAGCCGGTGACGGACCAACGGGGAGGCGTGCGTCGTAAAGCCCTATTCCAAAGTAGCCTCGCTGCTGCCTGCTGATGGGGGGTTAGTGCGCCACCCTTTCGACGCGCCAAGCTGGCCCACCCGCCCGTCTGGCTGCCTGCCTGCGTGGCCTAAACGCCCAAAGCTGCGGCCTAGGAGATCAGCACGAGCAGCCTTAGCCTGCTTTTCGGGCGTTTACGGTACACTGTGTCTCTTGCTCGTCGGGGAATCGGAGGAGACGGTCGAGGAGGGCGATTTGGCTTCTCTATGGAGCTCGGGGAGAGGGCAAGCCTAGGGACGGGTGGCGGCGCGAAAAAGACCAGCCCTAGAAGCCGCGATCCCTTGCCTGCTTCGCTGGCCGATGCAAACCCAGCCGAGATCCTCGACAAGGCCAAAGTGCATTTAGTAACAAACCGGTTAGGGCCGTTGACGCACACTTACAATAAAAAACCAACATGCGGGAGCCCAAGGGTGGGAGGAAGAAAGCCGTTCGCCTTTGTATAGCGCCTGTCATAAGATGTATCAGGGATAGCGTGGGTATGTTGTACGCTCGGGCCGCCTTGATAGACCTCTTTGTTGCGCACGACGCTCGGATCGCCAAACAGAATTCTAGAGGAGTTTACTAGAGAAAGGGAAAGCCGCTCAGACTGTGGGTCGACCCAGGCAGAGATCAAGGGGGAGGAGGAACGAGCCGAGAGCGTGGATTTTGCACTGGCCCAAATACGCCGCAGCGGCAGAGACAGGTGACTGTCTCGTCGATATCGACGGATGACGACGACGACGACGGCGGCGGGGGCAATGGACCCTCGGGAAAGGCAAGCAGCGGATCCCCCGTCTTTCTCCGCAGCGTCACGGTCAAGGGGAAACCCGAACCGCGACTAAGAAAAAAACAAAGGAAAACAAGCAAGAAAGGCAAGCAATATAACCTCACGCTGCTTGTGGCATGCACCCAAGCCAGACAATCTCTATCTATCCAAGTCTCAGATGTCTGCGTCGCAATGACCGGAGTGGTAAAAACGAGCTGTAAGGCGCGAATCGCAGGGATATCGCGGTCGAGTGAGAGAGAGAGAGAGAGAGAGAGAGAGAGAGAGAGAGAGAGTGCGAGAGAGTGCGACAGCCAAGCAACCCGCGAGGGGTTGGGGTGGGGCCAAGGGGGGCAGCGTCCGAGGCGCGCTTTGGTGGGTTTGGCGTCGGTCGTTGGGTGGCCTCAGCCCAACGTGGGCTCTGACGGGAGGGAAGCCCAGGTGGGTTCTGCGACAGCCGTCCGGCAAACTAAGCCTTGGTGTCTTTGCGTGTGTGTGTCTCCTCTGCCAACCGAGACGGGTCGAAGCAAGAATAACAAAAGTACCAGCCTAAGCCATCGAGCCAGCCTGGCCTCCGTTTGCCCCGCAGCCTTCGCTCGACTAGAAGCGGCAGTCAGCGCTCGCGGCCCTCGGCTCTCAGCGAGGGTTGGGGCTGGGGCTAGCGGGGCGTGGCTCGTCTGTCTCTGCTACCACGGCTGTCTGCTAAGCTTTGCCCGGCGCTGTACTGTATTTCGACGCACTGCTCACTACAACCACCGCCGTATTGGGCGCTCCACTTGTGAAACCGCTTGACTTCACTCGACAGATGCCCGATTTAGGGGAGGCAAGCAGGGGGAGAGGGGCGGCGTACGGCAGCACCTTGGAAATCGGTAAACAAAGTACGTTAGGCCTTGAATCCGAATCCTTATTCGCAGCATATACTAGTGGTGCAAATGGGGCAAAATTGCCGAATACAGGGTGCGCAACCAAGACGCTTCGCGGCCACCGCGCCCGTTGCCGTACGCCTCAAGACCGGGGAAGGCCAGGCGACCTTAAAGTGGCAAGGCGGGCGGAAACCGGGGAGCGAGGCAGAGAGGGTGTAGGATATGGTAACAAGGCGTCGGGCGAGAGAAGGGTGAGGGAAGGAGCAGAATTCCGGGTGCGACGAGCGTCGCCTGCTGTAGCCCGCCACCTGCCACAACATCGCCTCCGCGAGGACTACTTATCCAGCTCTATACGGCTAGCGCGGCATGACAGCTCCCAGCCACCCTTTGTGGGGCGGTCGAGCGGGATAGCGTGTGTAGCTACTGAAGCGGCGTACTTCGCTGGGCTAGTCGAAGCACGGTGGGATCATCATTAGGCTGGGCTGCATTAGGCTGGTCGGCGGTCAAAGAAGCAGGTGCCACAACGCTTTGTTAACTTGATGCGCCGCCTCTAGCTGATCTCTTGAATAGGCAGCAGCGGCGGTTAGCCACCATGACCCTGCTGGGCTGGGCTGGGCGCGCCTCGCCTGATCCCGTCCGCTTGGGACTGGCCAGAGCTCCTCGCGTTATGGTTCGCGTCTCGTCCCTTGGATCCGCCAACCTCCTCGTTCGTCCTCCTCCACCTCTCGGCGTAGCCTGGTGGCTGGAACCATATGGCAAAAGGGGCGATGCTACGCTAGTGCGCGTACAGGCACACCGTACGTGGCTCCGCCTGGCTGCTGCTGTCATTGCCACTGCCGCCGTTGCCGGTCGCAGCGAGCTACCTGGTTGACCCCGCCTTGAGCATCACCAGACTGTCTTTGCTCGCCTTGGGCTGGCCTCGCCAGCCAGCATGGGTCTAAGCAAGCCAGTCGCTGCTGCTTGCTCGAGATCAGCCCAGCGGCAGCAGCAGCAGCAGCACCTACAATCGGCAACAACACCTGCTTGCTGCTGTTCGTCACACCCACCCACACCCACCGCGCAGAGGGGGAAGCAGCAGGTTCGGTTGGACCGCCTCTCTGCAACCACGCTCTTTTCTCGCTATTTTCTCTTTCTCTCTCTCTCTCTCTCTCTTCTTCTTCTCTCTGTCGGCTGGCATCCCCGTCGTCGACGACCATTGCGACCCATTGCGACCTATATGCATGCAATGCACTGCATGGCTGGACAATCCAGTATTCGTAGTTCGGTTCGGCTAGCCCTCCCCTGCGTCCTCGCGCTCGCCCTGGCTGCCGCTTCGAGGAGCTGGGTAAAGTAAGTGAGTGTGTGTTTTTATTTTTATTTTTATTTTATTTTTTTATTCATTTTATTTTTTATTTTTTTATTTTTTTATTTTATTTATTTATTTATGATTAAATATCATAATAATCGAATATCGATACAGGGCGATTTGAAGAAATTCAATGTTTAATTCGACCCCTCGCTTGTCGAGGGTTTTTCGCTGGATGTGTGCTAAGCTAGGCGTGGTGCAGGTGGGTTGGGCCTGGCTGGTTGCCTCGCGGTGCATGCGAGTGCGTGTGCTGGTGTGCGTTAATCAAAGATTTGTCTTATTTTATTCTCTTTTGTATGTTTGTAGTGGTTCGTATGGTTTATTCATTTATTGATGATCTTGTTTATTCGGGTCAATCTTATTCAACTTTTGGTGGCCTAAGGGTGCGACCGGCTGCCCCGGTCTCAGGTTGTAAGCCAGGCGGCTGAGCGGCGGTGGGCCTCCGTGGTTTGCCGCCTGGAAAAGGGTGCTACGCGACTTGGGCGGTGTGCGGGTGAGCTGAGCTGCATGCGCCGTGTGGCTGCGAGGGCTTAGGCAGTGGCGGGTGTGGTTGGGTGTGGGTTGGGGCCTGGAGTATGGGTGTGTGTGCTGATGTGTGTGGCTGCCACTTGGCTCCTTCCGCCGCCGCGGCGGTGCGTGATTCTGGGGCGTTTGGCCCTCTCGCCTCTGCATCCTCGACTCGCCTCTGGGCTTTCCTGCCTTTTCCCCTTTCCTCGCCTGGGTGAAGCCACAGCGCA
Organism: Thecaphora frezii; assembly: GCA_026284005.1. Lineage (NCBI taxonomy): Eukaryota > Fungi > Basidiomycota > Ustilaginomycetes > Urocystidales > Glomosporiaceae > Thecaphora > Thecaphora frezii. The sequence continues at coordinate 6,897 of JALNIF010001723.1, read as the reverse complement.
GCGCAGCGCAGCCCCCTCCTCCTTCCTTCCCCTGCCTCCCGACCGCCTCGCAGCAGCAGCACGCAAGCACCCAGCACCAGCCAAGCCCCAGCAGCAACAGCAGCAACAGCACCGCGCTGCACATGGGCCCCTCTGCTCGGTTGCCACCGCCTCCGCCGCCGCCTGCCTTGTCACCCAACGCTGTGCCTCCCACTTCCGCCTCCTCCCTTGGCTCGCCTGCCTTGGCCTCGCCCAGTCGAGGGCAGCAGCGGCAGCAGCAGCACCCGTAACGGCATTGGCAGCAGCCTCCTACGCTTGACCTCGCCCTTCCACCCTAGGCTTGGCTCCGCCTCATATAGATACCTCGGTCCTTCTCCGCTTCCAATCGCACCTTGGTTCCGTCACGATTCGGCTTCTTCCCTTGGGTCATCATCACCCCTGCTCTCCACCTGCTCCCCTCTCTTTCCTCATCACCATCCAACCTCCACCGCCACCGTCCGCCCCCCTCGCCGCAGCTGCCACCATCACCAACTAACCCAACCCTCTTCCGCCTTGCAGCCTACGTCTTAGCCCCCTCACACCCTCTCGGCTTTTGACGTCGCTCGCCCCGTAGCACCAGCAGCATCTCTCGAGCATAATCTGCTTTCGCGTCGCCCCATTAAGTTGACGTCGACGCCACCCAACCCGAGGCCCATCCTGCCACATCCCTCCGCCCTTACCCCACCAACCTTACGTCGATCCCGGTGATCGTCGCCGCGTCCGCAAGCTCTCGGGTCCTAGTTTACCAAGGCCAAGGTCCCGCACTGCCGCAAGCCGTACAAAAGCATCTGTCCTACCGTAGTCCAGCAGCCTCAGACCCTCTAGCTTAATTGATCGACAAGATGGCTCCCACTGCAACTTGTGCTTCCTCGAGCTCGGCCGTGCAGCAGCAGCAGCACCCCGTAGCCAAGAGCGCCGCCGCGTCGTCGTCGTCGGCGTCGCGCCGCTCCCACCGAAGCGAGAAGCCCGATCCCTTCTTTGGTCACGAGGGTAAGTTGTTGACGGTGAGGCGATGCAGCAGGGTCTATGGGGATGAGCACACCATCTGACGACTCTGGTTAACCCTCTTTGTCCGGCGTAACCCCTCACCCTCGCTATTGTTGTCGCGATGTGCAGACATGGCCATCCTCTGCGAAAAGGTCATCAAGACCCTCTTTGCGTGTCCACTCGACGCCACCGGCCCCGGCGTCAGTGCGCCCACCTCATCTGGCAAGCCCACGCCCCGCCTCGCCGAGTTCATCGCCTACGCCCTCTACCGCACCCGGTTGCCCGTGTTTGTCACGCACCAGGCCCTCTACCTGCTCAGGCGTCTCAAGTCGCGCTTCCCCGCCGCCCGCGGCTCGTCTGGCCACCGCCTCTTTATCTCGGCGCTGATGCTGGCCAGCAAGAGCAGCTGTGACGACACCTACAGTAACAAGAGCTGGGTCATTGTCGGACAGGGCCTCTTTAGTCTCCGCGAGATCAACCAGATGGAGCGAGAGCTCTTTGGCTACCTCGGCTACAAGGTCAACGTCGAACCGGAGCAGCTCGACGCCTTTGTGCACGATCTCGAGATGGGCCGCGTCGTCACCGCACCCGAGGGCAGCCAGCTCGCGTCGCCCGTCCAGACGCCTCCTCCAAGCGCCTCGGAGGAGACGTTCGCCGCCGCCGCCGCCGCCGCCGCCCACCCCACCTCGGCGCCCTCGGTTGCTGCCATGGCCGCTTCCGCCTCCGACTTCGACTCGCCTCGGTCTGAGTCGATGGCCGGACCCCACCGCAGCAGCAGCGTCGCCTCGGCAAGGCGAGTCTACCCGGCCGCGCCAGCTGCCTTTAGCGCCCGGGCCAGTTTCTCGGGCTACCTGCCCCAGGCTACCGCCGCCACCGCCGCCACCGCCGCCACCGGCTCGTCCGGACCTTCGTCAACCACCCAGTCGGCGCCTTCGTCTTCAACACCGTCGTCGGTTGGCATGGCCAAGAGCGTCAGCTTCCGCCATGACAGGCAACTATCGGGCCACCTCAACGGTCTCCACCAACAGTCGTACCTCGGCCACCCGCGCGACCGCTGCCGACCCTACACGATGCCGACCCACAGCATGCCGCTCTCGTCGGCCTCGACGACGAGCCTTGACCGCTACTACGCCAACTCGCCGACGGCCTCGATCGCCTCGTCCTCGATGAGCTCGTTCGCCGGCTCTTGCCCCGAGTGGGGTACCAGTCGGTTGACGCCGAGCCCCACCGCCTCGCGCCGATCGACGGCGAGCGGCGGACGCATGACACCCGACACGCCGCCGTCGGACATCAACGACGACAGCCCCTCGTGGCAGGAGGCCTACTCGCCCTGCACGGATCCGCAGTGCACCTCGCCCAAGAGCCAGTACGCCGGAGGCTACGCTGCCGCCTCATTGCAGGCCAAGTCAGCTATCTACGCCGCCTCGCTCGCGCTCCAGCAGCAGCAGCAGCAACAACAGCACGCCGCCGCCATGGACACGCACCTGCATCCCTACAACTGCTGGAGGGCGTAGTCGCACCGATCCTGCCCACGCTCGTCTTCCGCATCACTCGTTCTTGCACGCCGGCCAAGCCTTTTCTTCATCCTGTGTATTCTGTCACCGCCACCATTGCCACCATTGACGCTGGTCGCACTTTATTTGCCCACTGCATCTCGCATCTCTCCCGGTCATCAAGCCTTTTCTTTAGATATTGCTGCATTTTTTCTTTCGCTCGACACGACTCTCGCCTTTTTTGCACCTTGGGTCTTTAGCAAAGCCGCTCCTCCGTCATTTGTTCTTTCATAGCTAGCATCACCTCCCTTGGCTGCCTCGACCCACCTGCTACTCCCCCCTTCTTTCTCTGTCACCATGCATTCCTTGGTCCCATTGTCTCAGAACATGGCCGCCGACCTTTTTTTCTCTCATCGGCGGTCGTTTTCTTTTTGTCGTCGTCATTTTTTTCCCTTTATTGTTTCGCGGCCCCTGGACCGCCCTGCTGCTTACTCCTCTATACCACGAGGGAAGATGCAACAGGGGCGGGCGGAAGCGTTGCCGCGCAGATAGTTTCCCTGCCTCTCATATACCCCCCCTCTTCTGTCGCGCAATCCATCGTAACAAGCACGTCTCCAACCCACTACTACCGCTTCTCTTGTTTATTTCACTCTCTGCCTCTTGACTTGTCGCACTTGGTTGCTCTTGGTCGGATAGAGTGGAAAGGAAGTAGAGACAAAAAACAAAGCAGTCACGACCGAGGCCCGACGCCACCACAGTGTGGGGCGTTGGGTTTCATCGTTTATACCTCTTTACTCTGTGTGCGCAGGTTGTGGGTGCTGTGCATGCGCTTCTCTGTGTTGGTGTGGATTTAAAGGAATGGTATAGGCCATCTCGAGAATTCAATTGGAGAGCACTGTCGCATACACTGGCATTTCGATTTTGGCACGACGGCATCTCCAATCGGGACGATGAGAGGATCGGGGGTGCGGAATCGGGGGAACCGACCCTCACCTCTGTCCTCCCCAAACTGGCGCGACTGCCAAAACCAACTTCGGACGAACCCAACCCGACACCTCTCCCTCCTTCTTTCCCTTTGTTTCGGTAATCGGCTCGTTGCCCTATGTTCTCGCAACTTGTCATGTGCATGACCCCATGAGACACTGCCGCCGAAGCGCGGGGTGTCGGGATGTCGGGGGCGCCGCCGACGTCAAAACCCAGCCCAGTCCGGGAAGTTGGAGGGGGAAGCCACTGACGACATACTACCACTCTACACCCCAGAGGGAAAGGGGAGGAGATCTGGGTGGGAGCCCGTCGGTTTCCTTGTTCCGAAGTTGCTTGGACGGCGACGCAGACGTATTCTGGGAAAGAGGAGGGAAGGAGGTTAGGAGGTGGTTTCGCTTCTCGCGACCGCGGCTAAGGTTGCGGTTCAGGGTTCGCTTATTCTTAAGTTGGGCGGAGTTGGCCTCTCGCCCCTCTCCCTCTCACCCTCTCTGCTCCGCCGAAAAACGGTGCAACCATGACATTCTTATTTGCCTTTGATCCAAAGGCAAGAGCGCAGAGGGAAAGGGTTGACTTGTAATGTGGTGAATTTCAAGGTGGCTTGTAGTTGTGGGTTGTTCGGTATGGCTGCGGAGAAAAAGAACGCCCCCACCTTGGCTTCGCCTCGTTGCGTCTGCTCTCGGCTGGATTATTGCCTTGCAAACCAGGGCAGGACGCTCAGAGAGGTATGTACAGAATGTCGGATCCGTGTGCTCGGCACGCGTCCTCGAATCATCGAGTCCGATTTTTAGTTAAGTTCCTGATTCTCTAGGTCAGCTTCGTTCCGTCTCATCATCATCAATCTCAGCGTCTTCATTGTCTGTTCCGCATGCTCTGCACAGAAAAACGAGCGAGGTACAAGACGTCATCCCTTTTGTCGCTGGTTGCTTGGCCTTGTCAACCGATCGGGGGTGGCGTACTTTGCCCGCCCCCACTCTCTCCCTTACCCTCACCTTTCCGCTTCCCCTTCTCTGCATTGGACGCGCTTAGAGGCCAAAAGAGACAGGGATAGTTAGATGTTACGGTTCAGACGTCCCCCTTGTAACCTTTAGTGCGCCCCGCGTCGATTCGGCGTCGTTGCTCATCGATTCTCCCTCCTGGAAACAAAAGACAAGGGGGGAGGCGGTACCTTTTTGACTTTTTTGTTCGGAGCGGTTAGTTGCCGCGTGCTGCCTGTTTGAGCTAGCTTGGACAGCGACTCCCTTCAGACTGGCGGATGGGGATGGAATGGCGGTCAGCCGCAACGTCCCCACACACCCAACCCCACGGCTTGCTTGTCTCAGGTTGCGAGTCACCGAGATGAGGTCGGCACGCGCACGCCGAGTCGCAACGTTACGCGCCGAAAATTCGAAACCCAACGAACCCCCCCAACGCCCCAACGCATGGTTGGATGGAACTTCGGGGTCTCCTTCGCCTCGGGCCGGGTGCCGGTGGCGCGCGGAAGGGCCGGTGGTGCAGGTGGTGCTATTGGTGGTGACCGGGTAAACCGGTATCCGCTTCTCACTCCTCCCTTAGCTGGCATGTGTCTTTTCAGCTGTCTGCATGTCTCTTTAGACAGCTGCCAAGCCGCCCCTCTTCGCCCCACGCGCGTCTCGTGACAGCCAGCCCTCTCGCCCAGCCGTCCGCCTAGGCTGGCTTTCGCTCGCTCCGTAACCAAAAGAAAGGGCCAGAGGACTAGCCAGCTACCAGGGTTACGCCTAGGCGACGACAGACTCTGTACTTATGGTATGCAAGGGCCGAGAACCCAGATTCCCGCCACTCACTTCCCACCAAGCTACCAACCAACTAGCGAGCTTTCAACTTCTCACACCGACGCAAGGATACCTCCGAGTCGCCGACATAGACGGCCGCTTGGTAGGCTTTCGCCCCGCTCTACCCATTGCCCCCTCCCCCTCGCCCCTTTTGGCCCTCGGCATAAGATTGTTGGCGGCTGGCTTCCGCCGCTCGGCCTCAGGCGCCGTTGCGAATTTTAAACTCGCGCTTTGGCTGTCGCTATCGGGCAAGTTGTGAAATGGTGCAGCCAGCTGGCGAGACTGGCAAGCGTGACGGGTCGGTGAAGAGGCGTACTTACTGAGCGTGACGGGTTGGTGAAGAGGCGTACTTACTGAGATTGACTCGTGCGGGACGAGGGATGACCCAAGGCTAGGCGTAGCAGGATCCCAAAGTCCAGAGGTCGAGCAGAGGGGCCTTTGGGCTGCCTCTTGAAACTTGCTATAAGCATAAGTCTGGAAACGCTTGTGCCTCCACCAGCCCCCTCGCCCCCTTTGGTAGAGGTTCATCCAAGCTGATGGGATCGTCGTCAAGCTGATGGGCTTGTCATCTTAGCTGACCTTCGCCGTTCCAACGTTGGATCGTTACCACCGCCTCGGACCCTGGTGGACCACCGCAGCATGGGTGTGTTGATCAAGATGGATGTTCATTGCACATATAGACGCTCAAAGGGGCAATAGCATACATGCGTTGTGAACAATAGTATGCTAGACGTCGTGCCAGCGCATGGTGTCACCGCTATCTACTGCCGTCGTTCGGGTCCGATGAGCTCTCTCAGCTGCATGTGCCTGACGCGTAACAACGTGGATCTGACTGCTCTTTCCGACTACGTGGTCCAACAGTGTGAGGCTCTGCGCCCGGGAATGACCGAGTTGGAGCGTAGTCGTGAGGAGGTTTGGTGGCCGCCTTGTCAAGTTAGACAGAGAGAGAGACAGCCATCGCTGTAATTGGTCTTTGCCTCTGTCCAAACGGGCAATGGGGCGAAGCTAGCGCATGGATCGCATTGATCATCGCATGGGAGCGTGAAAGCATCATCGGATCCGAAGATTGGTAACGCCTGCACGGTGTGCTATGAAAAGAAATTTCCAAACTGGCTTGGGTTTTGCTTTGTGCTCATGCGCCTTTTAGAGCGACAAAGGGAGAAAGCCCACGTGGAGAATAAGGTATGTAACTTGCAAAGGAACGCGTGTGGAGGAGGCAAAAGGCAGCCAAAGGACACTTCTTCGTTCCCTTTGTGTGTGTGTGTGAGAGCGAGAGCGAGAGCGAAAGAGGGAGTATGTATGTAGTGCGTGCGTGCGTGTGTGTGTGTGTTTGTGGGCCATCGCCTTCGCTTCCCTTTGTTCCACCATCATCCTCGACTCCCCCACAGCAGAGCAGACCAAGCGCCAAGCACGGACGAAATCAAACCCACACTACCCCAATCCAATCTAGACCCACGCCCGCATTCGCACTCGCACTCGCACTCGCACACCCACGCTACCCTCTCGCAAACGCTTCCCTTTCATCATCCCCCTCCCCCTCCACCCTTACCCCGCCTTTTCCCCTTCCCTTCTCTTCCTTTGCCTCCCCGTCGCAGTCGTAGTCGCAGTCGCAATCGCAATTGCAACCG
>JALNIF010001716.1:0-14193 GCA_026284005.1 Thecaphora frezii | reverse complement strand
GACGGCCACTGGAAGCGTCGCGAGGACGGGCCCCACGACCTGCTCCAGCTCGGCGGCCGCGCTGCGTCCAGAGACAGAGTCCCCGATGATGACGTGGTCCGAGTCGAGGTAGGCGCCAAGCACCTTGGCCCACGCGACCTGAACCAGCGGTCGGGCCGAGATTCCCAGTTGCCTCGAGACCCGTTCGACTTCGTCCCAGCTGACCGTAGCGGTGCGGTACAAGGCACGGTGGATGTTGGCATCCTCAGCTCCAGGCACGTGCGAAGCGCCGCTGAGGTTCGGGAAAATGCTGAGCTCGCCCTTGGGGTACGGAGCCAAGGCCCTCTCCCAGACCTCCCGGCGGCGCGACTCGTCCTGCTTTGTCAGCGGGACGATGTGCGCCAGCGCCGTCGAGAACTGGTAGATGCGCGACAGTCCTTCGCCTCGGTTGTATAGCTGCTCGATCCGCTTCTCCAGAATGGTCAGCGATCGCGCGTCGTAGATGCTGTGGTGGGCAACCAGGACCAGGTACGTCTCGCCGCCGCGCTGGACCACCATGAAGGCCACCGGCGGACGCTTGCTAAAGGGGTCGAGCTTCACCGTCTTGCGGACCGCCGCCACTATCGATGCCTCGAGGTCGTCTTGCTGGTCGACTTGCAGCTCAAAGAGCTCCGGCGTGCTCTGAGACCAGACCACCTGCAAAAAGATCGGCTGCGAGGGCCACTCTTCTGCGGTATCCGCCGATACGCTGCCGACCTCGACGAAGGAGGTCCTCAGGATGTCGACCTCCGCAACTAGTTGCGCAAGGGCCGCGCGGAGCCGCGTCAGGTTCAAGACGCTGGAAACCTGGTACTGCCGTTGGATTCGGTAAGCCACCGGGTCCCTCTGGCTCTCGACCAGCATCCCCTCTTGAAGAGGCGTGCATGGGAGCACCGCTCGGACGTCGGAAGGCGTAGACGAGAACCTGTCCAGCACGCCCCGTCGGAAGTGTCGATCAAAGCGCGCGAAGAAGTCGTCCGCCAGCGCCTGTTTCTCCTCGGCCTGGATCGCCGAAGAGTTGAGCCGCTTATTGAGCGAGATCAGCGTGGGGAACTCGGCGACATCGACGACCGAAACCTTGTAACCTTCCTGCAGCAGCTTCTGCGAGAACGTGATGGCACGGATCGAGTCAAGCCCGACGCTGGTAAAGGGCGTGTTGCGTCCGATCTTGTCGGGAGCGACGTTGCACAGCTTGGCGAGCCATTTGCGCATGCACTCTTCGGCTTCGCTCGACGGCGTGTCGGCGAGCTCGCCCCCCTCGACCTCGGCCAGCTTGTTCTCCCAGTCGAGCGAGTCGAAAGCGGCCAACACCTGCTTGAGCGCGATGCGGTCGATCTTGGCGCTCGACGTGCGCGGGAAGCGAGAGAGGATGATAAACATCGACGGCAGCATGTAGGACGGCAGCGATGCCTTGGCGGCGCTTTGCAGTTGCCTCGCCACAGCGACCGCAGCCGGGTCGGTTCGAAGCAGATCGTCGGAACCGTCCTTGTGGGGCAAGACGGAGATGTTGATGATCTGCAGCTCGGTATCGCTGCCGGGGCGCGGGAAGGCCATCGTCTCGGAGTCCTTGACCTCCTCGTGGCTGTTCTTGATCGCGGCGTTGATCTCGAGCAGTTCAATGCGGATACCGTTGATCTTGACCTGATCGTCGATCCGGCCGAGGTATTCAAACTCGGCATTGCCAAGCTGACGGACGAGATCGCCGGTGCGGTAGACCCTGCCCAGTTGCGGGTGCGAGAAGAACTTGTCTGCCGTCTTGACCGGATCGCCGACATAGCCGCGCGCGAGCTGGGGGCCGCCTAGCACCAGCTCGCCGACGGTGCCCTTGAGGACGACGCGGTTGGCCTTATCCAGGGCATGGCAGGAGACGGTGGGCAGGGCCACGCCGATGTTGGGCGCCTTGACGCGATCGCCAAGCGGGACGCGCCGGTTCATGGCGATCAGGGTGGCCTCGGCCGGTCCGTAGAGGTTGAGGAGGCAGCACTCCTTGCTCCACTCGTCGGCTACCACCTGGCTCAGCTTCTCGCCTCCATTGATGACGACCTTCAGGCTGGAGATGGCGTGCCTCTCGGTCATGGCCATCACCGCGGGCGTCAGCAGCGTATGCGTGGGCTGGAAGCTGGTGCCGACGGCGACGAGGTCCTGCAGCAGCAGGCCTCGCGGGCAGGCGCAGATGGTGCCGCCGATTCCCCAGGCGTAGAAGCAGTCCATGATGGAGAGATCAAAGTTGTAGGCCGAGTACTGCAGGTAGCGGACCTCGTCGGTACCGATGGCAGCCTTACCGTACGGAATCTTCTGGCGCAGGGCGCGCATCGCCTGGACAATGGCCCAGTGCTGGATGCCGACGCCCTTGGGCAGGCCCGTGGTGCCCGACGTCCAGATCATGTAGGCGAGCTGCTCGCGCGATCGGCCCTGCACCGGCCTCGGCACGACGCCATTGGCCTGGTTGACGGTATCGATCTGGTCGAGGCGGATCGGATGCATGCGCTGCCCCTGCATGCCTTGGCTGCGGAGGTCCTCTTGGAGATTGCGCGACATGGCGTCGCCCGCCACTAGCACCACCTTGGCACTGGACTTGGCCAGCAGTGCCTGCCGCCTCGAGGCTGGCCAGTCGGTGTCGATCGGGCACCACGCCGCGCCCGCCTTGACGACGCTGAGGAACGAGAGGTAGGTCTCGGGGCTCTTTTCCAGGTAGAGCGCCACGATCTGGTCTCCGGCGTCGTCGCTGGCCGAGCCCACCCCGTGGCTCCACAGCAGGTCGCGCACCCGGTTGGCCCTCGCATTCATCTGGGCGTAGGTCCACTTGACCGAACTGCGGTCCTCGAGGTCGAAGCGGAAGTCGAGCGCGAGGTCGTCGGGCCGCGTGTCGGCAAAGTACTCAAACTCGCACTCGAGGCGGTCGTGGTGTCGGTCTTGCAGGTAGTCGGGCGCGGGCAGCTCGACAAAGTGGCGGTTGTCGCTCGCCCTCAGCGACATGTCAAACCGCTCGACCGATAGGGCATGGCTGGCGCCGTCTTGCAGCAGCGATGACAACAGCGCCGCCACCTGCTGCAGCTGCAGCGTGGCCGACTCGGAGGTGTGGACGGCGGGGCTTGCCTTGATGGCGAGCACGATCGTCCTACGGCCCACGTGGGCCTGCGAAAATGCGGTCAAGACGAGCGACAGCTGACTGCTGCTCTGAAGCTGCAGGTTGCAGAAGGACGCAGCCGCTTCGCTCGCTGCGAGGCCTTGGTCTGTAAGCACGAGGCCGGCGTAACCATGGTCGAGCTGATCGGCGGGGCGGGCCTCGCGCCGCTGCGCATCGACGTAGTCGAGCAATTGCGCCGCATCGAAACAGTCTTGGGCCCGATGTGATTCAAAGTCTAGCGCCACGAGCGAAGGCTTTGACCGATCCAAGCTTAGATCGACGATCTCAACGTTGGAGGCCTCGTGGGAACCATAGTGGTACTGCCAAGCGCGGACGGCAATTACAGGGTGGAATAAGGTTAGGCGCCAGAGGAAGCTCATCTACGGCACTGGCTCGATGGACATTGAAGGTGCAAGCACCTCGATCCGAGTCTGTCGTCCAACTCACCAGCACCGCGGCCCACGCCGACCAAATGAAGTCGCTAGCTCGGCCCGTCTTGGACGCCACCTCTCGAAGGTCGATGGCGGTCCGGAGCTCCGCCTCGACGTACTCGCACTCTTCGCCGATCCTTGTCCATCCGGAGCCTGACGTACGGAGTCCCGTCACGTCCGGAAACGGCGCATGCGTAAAGCTGGTGTCGCTCGCCATTGCTGCGATCTGGTGGGGGTGAATTGTCCGTTTGCAATTATCGTATGGTTGCGCTCGATCAAGTCCGAGGCTCGAGAGAGGAGGGCCGTTGGCGCACGGATACGACAAGATGGCAGCAGGGGCACGCTTCGAGGCCTCGAAGCGGATGCTGACAGGTTGCACGACTACTCCTGAGCGTGAGTGTGCGAGCAAAGGCTGGATGTAGGATTGGCGTCAAGTGTGCCGTTGCCTTGATGAAGCAAAGGTTGCGAATACTTGGATATAGTTGCAGAGTCTATTACAATCTCCCCGGAGCTTGAGCTTGGCTAGTTTTGCGAAGATGCTGATCCACGGCCACAATCTTTGGACGAACAAATACCGAAGCTGCCGACGACGTTAGATGTTCCTGAGCGAGGAGAGGAGGCCGGAAAGAAAAGGAGGATGCCAGGGTAGTGGATGGGCTATGCGAGGTAAGAGGGATCCGGGACGTGGCGGGTGAGGGTCACCGGAGTCGTCCAAGGCAAGGTGTTTGGGAAAGATGGAGGGAGCAGAGAAAAGGGCTGGGGGGATCACGATCGTGGAGACGTTTGGTAGGATGCATCTAATATCCCCTAGACTTGACCGAAAAAACTACAAGCCTCCCGCCGCCTTCGCCCCTGACCAGGCCGAGCAGAGCCCACCCTTTGGGCCGGCTACATCAGCGGCATCGCTAGGCGTACCAGCTTAACCTCTCCTCGCTGACTCGTTTCGCCTTCTGCATATTGCACTTGTTCTTGTTCTTCTTCTACTCCTTCTTCTTCCTCTTCCGCCGCTGCTCAAGCTGCTGCTTGTCTGTGCTGCCAGGCTTGGGGGCTGGCGTTAGGGTGGAGACGGCAGATAGCGACAACGTTGGCAGGATTGATTGGCTCGGCGCGGCTCTGCTCTGCAAGCCGGGGCAAGTCAGGGTGCACACGCACGCACACACATACGCACACACATACGCACACACACACGCACACACACACGCACACACACAACCACACCCACACAAGACCACAGAGGTCGCAACAACGCTTTTCTACCTTTTTTTTTTTTCCTTTTTTTTTAAAAAAAAAGAAAAAGATCCCTTTGCAAGATGTCGCGTGTGGAGGAAGAGGTCCCTTTTTGATTCTTGATTCTTTTATTTTCGTTTTTTATTTTTATTTTTTGGTTCCCCTCTGCGCCTGGTACTCTGCAGCTGCTCACTCACATAGACAGACACCCAGGCAGTGGTGACGAGCGATGAGATTCGATCTGATGCCGATGCACTTACGAGTGAACATCCAGGAAACAGCGCAGCCGCACCCGACAATGAATAATTAAGCTTAACAATGTTAATCTTAAATGCCACCCGCGCGACCAACAATATCGACCGTGCGTCGGCGGTACGGTTGCTTGCTTCGCCCCTCGCGACGATCCATTAGGCCAACCCATATTACTTACTTGCCGGATCGGCGCCATCGAGGCCTGTCCAGTGGCGAGCACGACTAATCTCAGTGCTCCAAGCCCCGTCTCCAACCTACATGTTGTACCCGCAGCGCCGGCTGCTGGCAGAGCACCAGCACCGAGGCTGCGGAGCAGGGTGGATACGGCCAGCGGGGCCCGCAAGTTTGCCAGGTTGACGACGTTGCCGGCGACGACAGTTGCTTACGCCCGCTGTCTCCGCTGCTTGTGCTTTCCGTTTCTGATGAGGCCACACAGGCAAAATAGGCGGTGCAGTCCGGCGCCGCCTATTTTGCCTGTGTGGCTTGGTTGGACAGCACGCCCCTGTTACTTGGCTGGCCCTCCTTCGCTATACGCCTTCCAAGAGAGATGCCACATGTTTGAGATGCCTGTGGCAGTAGGAGTGCTATTTGGTCGCCTCGAAGCGCTGCGTTCACATTGTTCAACGCCCAATATCTTTTCGGCATCCCGCACGCGCGATCGCAACATCAGATGCCCACAGCCCAGCCTGCCCCTCTTTGTTCCCGCAATCATACTGCTATAGAGCTCGCCGCACCACTAGAGCACTGCCTTCGAGGACCCTTGCTGTCGCCGTCGCGATTCTCCGATCACGGAAACAAAGCCTGGCATCGTGACGGAAGAGACCGGAACGGAATGCTTCCTTTAACATGGGACTCGGCGCCACCTCGGGAAAAATCGGACCAAGTGGGTGGGGCCGCGACTATGCAGCCCTGTTGAGAATATGGCAGTTGGTGGGTAATCTGATAACGAGACAACAACGCAACCTCGCCTCCCCAGGCGGCATTAGCAGCACGGGCGCTTGGGGAGAACATGGATGGCGTTTCTCCCAATGCTAGGCAGCTGCAACTCAGATGTTGAGGTCCGCCCGCCCTATTCTTCTTGCTCTCTGACCAAGCGCTCGCGACTCTTACGGGCTCTTCGCTTTCAGATTCAGAAGAAAGAGAAGGCAGTTATGGGCGTCGTAGCTTGCCCTTAACCCTCAGCCTCCTTCCGATGCTCTCGCCAGGAGGCAGTTTGCCTTCTACATCGCACTACTGGCTCCATTGCAACAAGGACGCCAGTGCCAGCGGTGACTCAATAACTATACATTTCATGCGTGGACACATGCCAAGCAAAAGAAGAAAAAACAAAAGCATATTGCATCCTGCCTGAACAGCCAAAGCTTCTGGCTGTGGTGTTGGCAGCGTGCTTTCAGCCGAGAGCCGGGCTCGACGCCGGCGTGGGTAGCTATTTAAGCCACGCTGGAGGCCGCGCGCCCCATTTCCAGAGAATCTATCGCTCTTGTCACTGAGAACCAGCATGTGAGTGTGGCGGTTGTGGTTATATTTGCTTCCTTTGATATACGACGGTGACGAATAGTGCTAGTAATAATATAGTAATCTATGAGATTTTTCTTCTTTTTGTTGCGGCTCCCTGACGAGGTCTCCCGCAGCTCTTCAAGGCTGACTGCTGGATCAGATTAGATGCGAATGACGTTCTTTCGACCCCACTCATGTGCCGTTTGATCCGGGTGGTCGAGGGCCGAGCGTTGTGGCCAAACTGTTATGCTGCGGCCACGTCGACGGCAACACTAGGGAGCAGCAGTACGACGCCCTACTCGGACCGTGTCGTCACAAGCTTGCTGGCGGTCTCGACTCGAGCTGTATGGTCACAAGAAGCAGGAGAGGATGCGTGGGTAAACACCAGCAGAAAACGGTGGATTCAGGCACGTCGGCGTGCGGGCAAGAGATTCCTCGTGAACGTCTGCAAAAATTCGCCTTCGGGAAGAATCGGCCAGGATGCCGTAGTCGCAACGGGGGAAGAGAGAAGGGGGAAGAAATTTGGACCAAAAGGGAGGTCGGCCGCTGTAGTGACGCCGTGACACACGAGCGGCGGTCAGAGGGATGCATCGTGAATGGCGTAATCAGATACCATGCAAGCCTCGTTTGGCTGCGGCCGGCTGCAGCACTCGGCTTGGCAACAACACTCTCCGACGGCACAGGCGACGACGCATGGTCATTGGCCTCCAAACAGACCCAAGGGTGCACGAATGACTCGCTTGTGGACGTTTCTGGAAACTGCGTCGCTGTAAGAGATGCCTGTAAACGAGATGGACCGACTCGCCACCCTCTTTTCAGCAACGCTGGGTTGGCCTGGGTCGCCGAGTGCTGCAATCGCTGCTGCAAAACCAAGCCTCATCAAGATATTTTATGTACAGACCCTGCCGAGTAATGAAACAGAAGAGCAAGCGCCTCGCACATAGCCGTCTGAGTTCCAGCTCAATCCCAAGTATCGTGGACAATCATGTTTTGGACGAATCACAACAACAAGAAGCTACGGAGGGACATCGCTCGCGCGAGGCCGCAAGTATTGGCTGACGTGTTTTCGTTTTCCCCCTCTAGATGGTTTATAGAAGTGATCAGCACTACCCGGGCGTGGATGCTTAGCAAGGACGACGTCCAAAAGCAACCATACAGCGCCGGCCTTGACAGAGAGCCATGGTAGCACATCCAAGAATCGAGGGGGACCACCAACTCGGTTGCTGCAGTTGAAGATTTCCATTATTTATCTGTGATTTCTCCCTTGCGACTACTCACGCGCCGAGGTTAGGAAGAAGACGAGCTACTCCTCTGCTTGGAAAGAGGAGGAAGAACCTCTCGACGGCGGTGCATGATGTTGTGTGTGTCTTGGCTGGACATGGGAGAGCTAAGCACAGCTCGAGAGCCTGCAAGCCACGCTGACGCATTGGCCGCGGCCAAGCAGCTGCAGCGTGCATCCAATTATGCGTAAATATCTGATAAATCCAAGTTCACACGACCACACCCATGCGACGAATTATCTGATCGCATGCTGCATATTTTGGATTTTTCGTTTTTGTTTTGTTGTTTTTGTTGTTTACCTTTGCTAAACTGCACAGCACAACCAACCAACTGCAGAAGGTATTCAGTTTACTTTCTACCTCGCGCACATACTCACACACTCGAGAAGCAAGGATGTCGGTCGCGGGGCAGCCGCAGTATCCGAACCCACGCCTTGGCGGCTTCCCTTGCCACCGCCACGCTCTCCAGGCCCAACGATCCGTGGGCTAGCATCTGGCTCCCCAAGAGCCATGACCCACAGACAGACACTTGCTTTCCCGCCCTTCTGCCCAAGCGCTGGCATACCGCTCTTGCTACTTCGACAGTCACAAAGTCAACAGACCTTTTCACAAGACAAATGGTGACCAATCCAATGGTGCCTTCTCTTCCTTCCCGCCTCCATCTTCTTTCCCCCAACAAAGGTGTGAATGTGCCTGCATCAGCCTTCTCCATACACGTCTCCTTCTTGATCGGCAGAAGATGCTCCTTGAGTTGCTCCGCGCCGGCCGTCCGCGGTCCAGAGCGGAACGACACCGCCTGCTCCTAGTCGCCGCAGTTGCTTGCCATACACGCGAGCATACACGCTGTGTAGCTCGCTTGCGGCTCAAGGCCTGATGGGTCGCGTTTGATCAGTTCAACCGGAGCCCGAGGGCTCAACCAAGTCCCCGTCCTTTACGACCCACGTTCTTGTCGCGAGCAAAGAGCTGAAACCAGCACGGCTATAGCTCGAGATGGCATCGCGGGGGCGGCTCAGGCTAATGTGATCGGTTCCCCTGTCCGAGTGCAGCGGCTTGAGCGGCGGCGAGGTCTCGCACGCTCCTTTCGCCGCTGATTTGCTGCTCAGCCCCGTCGAATTTTTCCTTGTTCAGTCAAGCTGGCTCGGAACTCTTGCTCAGGCTGTTGCGAGTACCGGCGCTGTTGTTCAACCTTTGCACTTTTCGGCGAGCTCTATCGCCGTTCGAGGACGGAGAGAGGCTGGCGGAAAAAGGCTCATCCTTCCCCATCGTGCCTCCCCAGCGCACGGCCACCAACGTGGGCGGAACAGTGCGCGCGCTCACTAGGCTCCGCACCGGCCGCCATGGAGCGGTGCCGAGCTTGATAGGGCACGAGACCGCCGTACAAGCGTACCCGAACTGAGTTGCTCGTCGAGCTAAAGCGAGTGGGTATGTGGCGGCAAAGTACCGAGCCTCGTCGTTGACCTGAAACGCACCGCCAATTTTTGCACGGGCCCACGCTTGCGCCAACGCAGAGTTGTCGTCTGCTTGGCCCAGAGAAAGGCATTGGATCGCCCCGATGCAGTAGAGTGCCAAAGTCTGTAGACTTGGCAATTGCAGCAACTCCGCACCTCCGCCAGCCGCTCGGCCATGCGGTCGCTGCACGACGGCAACTAACGTGACAACGAAGCATGACGGCAAAAGCGCGAGTCTCGGAGGCGACGCAATTCGGCCGGTGAATCGGAGGCACGTCCGATTTTTTGTTTTCCTCTACATACCCAGTCAGTTGCCGCTTAAAGTACTGGTGTTGCCCTGGTGCTTCCCCTTCACCTTGCTGCAACCCAATTTCGCTGTTTGAGGTCGATGCAGGACTTGCTGTTGTGTACGTTTCACAACGCAGGTCTCTTCTTCCTTCTCCTCCTCCTCGGTCCAGGCGGAAGCGCGACGGATGGGTAGGAAGGCGTGCCGGCTGTTGCGGCCGCTTTGGCCGTCATTCTTATTGGCAATCACAATTTTTGCCGCGGCGACAAAGGAGGATCCGGAGAGGCGTGGACCGCACCGGCTCGGTTCGCACTTGGCGCTGCTGCACTTCCTCGCCTCGCCGATTCCGCGGCGCGTCATGAACCGCGTCGTAGTTGTGCGTAGTCAGGCCATTCACGGCAGCGAAGCGCCGCGAACCGGTGCGTTGCCCCCAACCGACTCGCCTTGCTGCTCCCCTCGTTTTGTCTGGCGCTCATGCCTGCCTCTCTGCCGTGCAAGGCAAGGCCAGGTTCGGGTGATCCGCTATCAGATCAGATGGCGCTCTTCGCTGGCCGCGAGCGTCTCGGCCGTGCCGTGCACTCACTCGCTCACTCTGCGCTCACACACTTGGCCCCGGCACATGCGCACCCTCTGTTCTTTTTCGTGTTGCCTCATTCGCTCGCCAACTTTCGACCGTGAGCCGCCCATTCAGTCTTCCCCACTCTGCCCCGTTCCACCATTCACCTTTGCCTTTCTTTCGCCTACCTTATATGGCCCCTTAGTGTACCCAATCGCCCCTTGCCCTCTCCATCGGCCCCTTCCTCTCCACCTCCAACCCGCTCCAGCTTTTCAAAATCCCTCTCCACCATCTCAACACGCGCACCCGTCCGCATCACCATCGTCCTGCGCCGCATTGTAAGTGTTTATCCTCGGTCTCCGAGCACCCCAAGCCCATGACTGGCCAAATTCTCCGAACTATCAGGAGGCCTCTGTTCCCTCCCACACTCCCTGCTTCCTGTCCCCGTCCTACGCTTCTCGTCATTTTCTCGGGCGGCCTCGACGCCAAACATGCGCGAAAGGAACGGAGCCAAGCCGTCGAGGGCCGCGCCACTGTAGATGTTGCCGATCCCCTCCGGGTTTTTTGGCCGAAGGGTCCGATGGACTCAGGGGTGATTGAACGCCTTCGGCATACCCATCATCGCAATGGCAATCGCCGAGGCGAAGACCTACATTGGCAAAGCCTTCACGGTGATCATCCTGAACACCTGACCCACTCGAGGGTGCAGCTTCCGTGCGCCGTGGCGATCGTGAAGACTCCCCAGTCCCGGCCCATGCATTGGCGCTCAGGAACCGGCTGTTGCCCCCACTTCGCGGATGGAAAGTTGCGAGGTCTGGCTCACCACGCCCACCTCCACTTCCTGCACATTATCAACGGTCCGCTTCTTGGGTATATTTTGTCACGCGGGACACAGCAGCAGGATCACGATTCTCACAACTTTAATCACAAATATCAAATTCGTTGGCCCCGCCAACGCCACCTAGCTCGTACGGCCGGCCATCCGCTTATAGACGTGTTTCAAGGTGAGTCTCGCAGGATGGCTGCTCCCGTCTTACGAACAACCCCTCTTTCCACAACCTCTGCTTCATTCGATGACGGCTGCCGCGGCACCAGCGTGGCGATGAAGGGCTTCCTGTCGACCGTCGGCCTTGGTGTCCTTAGGTCAGCCCTCTGGAACCCGATGGTGGCGGCGGCCAAGGTCGCTTAGCGGGCAGAAAAGGAACGTGTGTTTGGACTGCTCAGCAAGGCTGGCTTGGTCCTTGGAACGCGTTGGGTGACGACGACATGCAACCCTTCCGGCAGCTCGAAAACGCGGGGTTAATAAGGGTCCAACCGCCGGGAGGCTAGTCCAGGTCTCGGCTCTCGACACCCTGAGCCCCTCCCTTCTCTCCCCCCTCGCGTCATGGCCCACGGCATCGAATTCACATCCGTGGACTCGCTTCTTGACCAAGGATAGCCGAAGCTTGTTCACGGCAACGCAACGCGAAGGCAAAGCGCGAGAGGTTGCTACAGAGGACTGATTGCTCTCTGTCCTGACGCTCCCACTCCCTCTCGCTCTCCACGCAATGGCAATCACAATCGCCGTCAGAAAGCTCACTAATTGACAGAGCCATCCACGGCGAAACGACCCGGAACGCCTCGCCTCGTTCAGCATTCGCCAAGTAGTTGAGAGAGGCACCGCCATCTCCATCCATTAGCGATACCCGTGAGCAGCAGCAGACACAGCGCAAAGGTGAGTCATAAGAGACCAGGCTTGCATTAGTTCAGACGCGGTTTGTGTACCGAGCTCGAGGACGGGCTCTTTCAACGATTCAGAGCCAACAGTCATCGCCCGTCTACGGCGGTCATTCTGCGGCCAGCCGCCTCCGATTCGG
The DNA here is from genome assembly GCA_026284005.1 of Thecaphora frezii. NCBI lineage: Eukaryota > Fungi > Basidiomycota > Ustilaginomycetes > Urocystidales > Glomosporiaceae > Thecaphora > Thecaphora frezii. The sequence continues at coordinate 2,215 of JALNIF010001716.1, read as the reverse complement.
CGCTCGTCTGGCCTTGCTCCATCGAGTGTCCCTAGTCTCGCTATCCCAGCCCTGTGCTGGAGACTTGACGCATGACCCGCGCTCTGATGGTATGGACGCGGCCGAGGTCGGTGCGTTGCCACCGAAGGCGCCGTCGCTGTGCGACAACGATGCTATTCCGCCCGAAGCTTGGTGTGCGCAGAGCAAAGGGATACGACGACCTTTCGGAAAGGGAGATCGCATTCGGCACCCGAGGTTGGATACGTAATGGATGAGGCAGATTCTGGGTGCATTGCCAGGGCTTGGATCCAAGGCAGCCCTCGCATGATCTGGCCCGCCTACCGGGGTTACACAAGGAAGTGGGCAAGCGCCTGCTCCATCCTACGATCGTCCACGATCTGTGCCTTCGCATGCGACTGGTTCGACCAATCAGAATCGCGCTATTACGCATCCCTGGCGAGGATTGGCCAACCTCCACATGCCCAACCACACGAGATCTTGTTCGACGACCACTTAGTCATTCATCAGGGTTCGTTCATCACGGTAGTGGTGGACCCTGGAACTCATAAGCTACCCGCCCCCAATCCAGGACTTGGGTATCACCTAGCAGCAAGGCAGAGCCATCCGCCATGTAGCCCAGCCGCTCCATCCTCAGCCAATCGCCTTCGGTAGGCGGCTGTAACGCAACCTCTCCCCCCTTCCCCCTTTTCGGCGCCTCTTGTTGCGCCACCATGCTCGACCGCGGATGGATCCCCCGCTCGCTGTCCTTTGCACCTCCGTCTCCTTCAGCCAGCCAACCGAGTGTTCCAGCAGCTCCAACACGACAGCATTACAACACCAGATAGTCGCTGATCCACACGCAAGCGGCGTTTCGGCCTGCATCCGCTGCTTTCGAAAACCCGACCCCGATCCATTCCGCTGGCACATCCATCGCGACCATTGGAAGACCGAATCATTGACATTTCGTCAGACTTTTCCTCCTGTACAAGGCAGTCATCTCCTCGCCCTCAAACAACTGCCCCATGATGGCTGTCTACGTGAGTCTTTGATGGCGTGACAGCGGTCACGTCCCCCAAAAGGAGGTAGCTCATCGCCACAACTCGGCCGTCTTGCCATCTCTGAACAGCAGGAAGCACAGACAACGGTCCTGCGGGACGAGATCTACGACCTGCTCGGAATCGGCTACGGTGAGTTGTCCTGCAAGGCCTCGCACCTCCACACGCTCGGCCTCCAATGTTCGCGACTGATGTAGATGGCATCGCGCTTCATTCGGATCCCGACCTCGCTGTACGTTGCAGGTCCGGCACACCTTTCCCTGTCCATTGCGCTTCGAGAGTCACAGGAGATCAACGAAGCCAACTTCAAGTCCCACTTCCTCGAGAAGCGGGAGCACTTTGCCTGGCACCCGGCGCTCCTGCTGCCCGGTTCGCAGCTTCAGGTCTCGCCCCTCAAGGATCTGGTGACGCTGCGCGACCCCACTTCGACTTACAGCTTCTTCAACTTTCTGCACTCAAATGGACGGCTCGCGCGCTACATCAACAAGGAGCAGGGCGTACCGAGTCGCCGCGAATGGACCGCCTACCTTGCCTGGGCGGCTAGGCGCATGGAAGAGGCGGTCTCGTACGGCCAGGAGATTGTAGCTGTCGAACCCCTCACCCTCGTCGGCCAGCCCGACAGCGCCGCCGAGAAGCTTCCCATCAGGATCACCAACGAAAAGGAGGGAGACGCCATCTCGCTCTTCCGGATCAAGCAGAGATCGGTGGGCAGCGACGAGATCACCGTCCGCTACGCTCGCAATGTCAGCGTCGCCGTCGGCGGTGTTCCGCGTATCCCTGAGGTGTTCCAGCAAGCTTACGCGGCGCAGGCACAAAGCTCGCAGGCCGGTCGCGTCGCCAGGATCGTCCACTCGGGCACCTACGTCCCGTCGATGGTTCCGCTGGAGCCTGTTCTCCACCAGATCGCGGCCAAGCGGGCCGAGAGGGCGGGGACGGCGGTGCGCGACGATGGCCGTCTGTGTCTGGCCGTCCTCGGCGGCGGCCAGTCCTCGACCGAGATGATGATGAACTTGCACGACCGCTTCCCGACGGCCATTGTTACGATGATCTTCCGAGCTTCGGCACTGGTCCCCTCGGACGATACCGGCTTCATCAACTCGGTCGCCTTCGACCCCGAGAGGACCGACGATTTCTGGAGGGCAAACGAGAAGCAACGGCAGGCATGGCTCAAGGAGTTCAAG
>JALNIF010001712.1:0-14804 GCA_026284005.1 Thecaphora frezii | reverse complement strand
GGGGGGGGGGGGGGGGCAGGGGAAGCGAACGCAAGGCGCGACTTTAGCGGAGATGGATTGCGAAGGAGGAGGGGGAGGAGGAGGTGGTGGTGGTGGTGATGGTAGGGTGGCGAAGGGAAGGGAAAAGCGACAGGCGGAGGCGAGCCGCGGCGGCAACGCAATCGACGCTGAGTGCTGGCGGTGGCAGCAGCGCAAAAAGGGTTTGTGTGATTTTCACATTTGGCTTCACACTTGGCTTTGGCTTCGGATGCATCCGTCAAATGCAGGGCGGCTGTCGCTGGTCCGTGCCGTGCTGGCAAACCACAAGCGCCAAGAGTCGAGGCGACGCAGCAAAACCAACAATCCACACTCGCAAGCTGCACGGGTTTGCGTCGACTTGCTAGAAAGAAAACATAAAGAGAGTCAGCTGCATTTTGCTACATACATCACATACACCCTAACAGCTAAGAGTGTTATGTAGTATTAGTCTTAGTTGATAGTCTCACAGCCACGCTGCAGAGCCACGCCGTCTCGCCACGCTTCTCTTCGGATCCGCTGGCGGCGCGCCTCGACGGTCGACGGTGCCTGCTGCACCCTGCATCAGTGCGCCCATGTCGTCGACCGTTTTGGCCGTAAAGATGGCCCACGATATCCTGGGCGCCTCGGTGTTGGGACGACAAGAAGGCCGCCCAGACGGCCTTGGCCAGATGCAGAAGCGAGTGAGACCACGTGACCGGATGTGGGGGTTTGGGCGTTGGACTGGAGACGAGGGCGAGGGCGAGGGCGAGGGCGACAAAGAGGCCGAAGCAGAGGCGATCCACCTCCACCGCATTGCGCGCCAGCCTCGAGCTTGTGAGCGGCTGCCGCCGTGCCTCTCGACCACAACCCTCTCGCTTTTTCGCGTCGTTGCTGTCGCCTCGTCGCCTCGTCCCTCCCCACCCAGCTTTTCGCGCCACGAGCACCCTATCCCATTGACTTCCTGGGTGAGTGTGCTTTTACTTTCAGCCTATGGTATCCTCAAGCAGAGCGAAAGCAAAGCAGAGAGAGGGGGAGACAACAGAGAGGAGAGCAAGAGAGAGGGCGAGCGGGATGCAGCCAACGCAACGGGGATGCGCGTGCGCGGCGATGCGATGCGATGTGCAACCCAAAGTCCAACGGCGTGCAGCGTCCCCAGCGCCTGCTATAGTAACCACCTCTCCGCGCGTCCCACTTCCGGGATCCGAGGGATTTCGGATTGCAGCTCCAAAAGTGGCGACCTCGTCTGCCTCACGATGCCCGCCGACGCCCGACGTCTGACGCACCTCGCACGACGCAGCCACGCACCTCGCACCTCGCACCTCGCACCTCGCACCTCGCACCTCGCACCTCGCACCTCGCACCTCGCACCTTGGCCTCGCAACATCACCACCGCTCTGCCTCTACCACCACCGCCCTCACCACCACCCCTCGCCCGCCTCTTCGCCCCGACGATACCCTTGCTCGCGTCGGCTCCTCGCGCTGTCCATTCTCACACAGCCGCATCCCGATCCTGTGGATACGCTCGACTTACGCTGCCATCCTCGACCCCTCCTTTGATCCCCTCTGCTTTAGCCCTTGGGCCTGTCTGGTCGACGTTCGCATAGTTTTGCCTGCTTAACCGATTGTCCCGACGTCCCCGCTACCGCTTCACGCTCGCCTGGTCGCTCCTCGCATCGCCCTTTTCCTTTCCCTCGACAACGGCTGACAGCCCCTTTCCGTTTCCCGTCCCTCTTTTACAAGCGCGGCGCCGGGAAGGCGGGCTCGTACGTTCCTCGCTACCCTGTGCACGGCTCTGTGACCTCGCACCCTCACCCGCCTACCTCGTCGCGATGCATCTGCTAGCCCAGCTCTAGCTCTTCTGCCGACCGCGCCCCTGCTCCTCGCGTGCATCCTCCGCCGCCACACCGATCCGGCAGCCGCGCTGCAGCGAAGCCGAAAGCTGTACGATCTGCGAGCCGCGGGAACCTTGGATCCTGGACTTGGGACCCCGGATCCTGCGTTTCCGCCGCTAGACCTACCGTGGCCTGCCCTCCGTTTTCGACTGCACCCTCAGCCCGCGCCTCTAGTCGCCTCCGTAACGATGAAGTACCTCCTCCAGGCCATCGAGGCCAAGCGGTCCTTGATCCGGCTCAACGATACTGACCTCCGCAAGCTGCTCACCGAGGTCCGAAAAGGCCGTGACGAGCGGGAAGAGTTCCTCGAGTCGATTGAGAGGATCCTCACCGAGCTCCGCAACTACTCGGAGCACTCAGCCGCCTTCCTCTCCAAGGTGAGCAAGCGCGATGCGCCCGACTACTACGACGTCATCAAGCACCCGATGGACCTCGGCACCATGCAAAAGAAGGTCAAGACGGGCCAGTACAAGAGCAAGAAGCAGTTTGCGCACGACCTCGACCTGATATGGGACAACTGCCTCAAATACAACAGCGATCCCACCCACCCGCTGCGCCGCAACGTCCACTTTATGCGCAAAAAGGCCGACCACCTGCTCGAGTTCATCAGCGACAAGAGCGACGTCAAGGAGGCGCTGATACAGTGGGAGGCCAACGAGACGGCGCGCGCCGCCCAGAACCGCGAGGGTGGCGGCGGCGCCGAGGCCACCGCAGCGCCACCGAGCTATGGCTTCGTAAGCGCCGGACGGATGGAGTCGCCCGCCGCCATCTCGCTCGACAAGCAAGGCTCGCGCTTCTCGGCCGTGCGCAAGCGCCAAGACCCGCTCAGCGTACCCTTCGAGCAGAGACCCGCCTTTGTGCGGACACCCGAATCGATGTCGACGTTTGCCTCGCTCGATCGCGCGCTGCTGCGCGCCGAGGCCACCCTGGCGCCGGCGCTCGTGACGTTGCCGCCACCGGGCGACGACAATGTTGGACCCTCGTCGCGGCCGATGCGCACCCTCATCAACGGCCACGCCAACGGCGCCAGCGTCGGTGTGGGCGCAGTCGCAAACGGCGTCCGCGTCGGCGGTTCGTCCGAGCTCGACCCGGACCGGGCGTGTGCGGCGTTGGAGGGCATCCGCGATCGATCGTCGCTCGATCCGCTTTCGGCAACGCTCGGCAGCCTTTTCCGGTCGAACCCGCTCAAGGGCAAGGAGCGGGCCACGCCCGAGAAGCCGCAGTCGTCCGATCCCTACAAGGCCTCGGCCTGCTGGTGGACCGCCTGCGCCTCGGACGAGATGATGGCGGCCGGCCTGCCGGAGCTGCCCCAATACGGGCGTCCTGGCACAGCGGCGGCCGCTGCCGAGACGGCAACCTCGCCGGATCAGTTGCCTAAGCGGCGCAAGCTGCGTCGCCTGGTGCCGCCGACCCGGAGGCCTGGCCTGCAGGGCAAGGTCGCGCGCAACATCCGCACCATCCAAAAGGTCCAGGAGACGCACGGCAAGTTCCTCAGCCTGGCGCACGTCGTCGAGAGCGAGGCGCCGATCTCGGCCTACCTCACCCACATCTCGTCGGACGAGGAGTCGGACGACTATCCATCGGCCGAGGAGGACGGCGAACCACCCGACGCCCACCTCCACCGCTACCCGTTGGCGCGCATCAGCCCCGAGTCGGCGCGCGACAACGCCGCCTGGAACGCCAAGCACATCCTGGCGCACCACGGCTTCGAGGGCGGCCACCGCGCCGCCGTCGACGTGCTGACCAACGTGATGATCGAGTTCCTCATGAACATTGGCCGGACACTGCGCATCTACGCCGACCGCTACGCCAACAAGATGAGCGCCGAGGCGATGATCCTGCACAGCCTGCTCGAGAGCGGCAACACCAACGTGGTCGGCCTGGAGAGCTACATCCGCGACGACGTCGAGCGGTACGGCGGCAAGATGAGCGATCTTCTGCGGAAGCTCAAGCAGTCGTACAAGGAGCAGCTGGCGGTGCGTCGACTTTGGTTTCTGCTTCGCTGGGCCTTTCCCCCTCTCCGGGCCTGCACCGATCCGAGTTTTTGCTGACGCCACTCTGCTCTCCTTTTTGCTGCGCGCTTTCACCCCCCCCCCCCCCCCTTCCTTCCTCTACTCATTCTCATTCCTGTCTCTGTTTCCATACAACAGCAAAGCACCGAGAGGGGCGTGCTGGAGGACGACGCCCTGTTTGCGGACGGCAGCGAAGCGCTGATGAGGTGGGTCTACGCCGCGCCCTTCCTTGCCCCGCATAAAGCGATGCGGTGCGACGGTACGCTGCGCTTTGCAGTCCGGCTGACAAACCATACTCGCTCTATCTGTGTTTGTTTCTTTGCGATTCATCCCTGACCTCCTCCCCTCTGGCGGCGGTATCGGCTGGGCAATCTCGCAGCGGCAACTTTGCCGAAGAATTGGGCGACGACTTTTTCGGATTCCGCGAGATGGGCCTGGACCGCGAGCTGGGCATCTCGGGCCTTACGGTACCGAGCCGCCTCTTTCATGGCCGCGGTCCCGCCCGGATGGCTGCGGCAGCAAAGGGGTACGTTCTCTCTGTTTATCCCTCTCTCTCTTTCTCTCTCTCTCTCTCTCTCTCTCTCTCTCTCTCTCTCGCTGCCACCGTGTCGATCCATGGTCGTTGTCGTCTCGCTGACCCGGTCGCCTTCTCTCTTGTCATCGCATTTTATTTCCTTTTCCCCCTTGTCCCCCCTATTCGTCTCGGACCCCTCTCCAGGATCGTCAAGGAAGAAGTGCTCCCGTATCCGCCGCCGCCGCCCTACGTACCGCTCACGTCGTCGGCCATCTCGGCGCAAATTGGACTGCTCCAGGGCTGGTACCGGGACAAGTTGCGCGAGCGTCGATCGATGTCGAAACCGACCGAGGTCGAGGAGGACGCCGAGACGTGGGCCAATACACTGCCGGACGAGGAGCAGGAGCGGCAGAAGTACAAGGTGCCGCCGACGGGCAAGTTGCCGAGCCGGACGATGTGGACACCGGGGTGGGCGCAGAAGGCGCTGGCCAAGGCGAGTGCGGTCGAGGGCGAGGGCGGTGGAGGGACGGGGCTGGCGGCGGGTGCGGCGCAGGGAAAGCCGAGCGGCGGTGGAGGTGGCGGGACGAACAAGGGTGGAGGGGCAAAGCGCAAGAGGCTTGGGAGTACTGTAGGGTGAGGGATGGGGGCGAGAGGGGCTGGTTTTCCCGATTCGCCGAAGGGCCAACGCGGCGGTTAGGCAAGACGCCACGTCGCGTCTTCCCAGGTTGTAACCATCCTTCTTCTATCCGTATCATGTGTGCCGGTGGTAGGGTCTACTGTAGCGAACCTCGTAGGGCTAGTGTGACAGCCAGATACGGGCGGAGTACGTAGGGCGGGGCTAGATGAAAGTGCAAGGGTGCGGGGTACACCTTCTTGCTTGCCCTCGCCTTCGCCCTCGTCCTCCCTTTGACGCCTTCGTGCGCTGACGTGGCGGGCGTAACGTGGCGTAGCGTGGCGTAACCCTGAGGCTCGGAAAGGAGCTCGCTTATCTGCTCCCTCACACAGAGCAGCCGGTCCACGGAGCGACGAGGCAGGTGGACAGTGGACAGGGCAAGGTGGGTTGTGGATGGGCGTATCTAGACAATTTGGTGGAGCCTCTTGGGTGATTAGGGGAGAAAAGAGGTCGAAAGGTCGAGTGCAAGTCAAGCCCTGGTCTACGCTCAGTGGAGGTTGTATGGTCTGGGCGGTACGTGACCCTCCCAAGTGTAGCAAAGAGGGGCGACCCGTTAATTGGGCCCAAAAGCTCGCGGGCGCCGCACAAAACTTCAGCCGATTGCTTGGCAAGCTAGCTACAGTAGGCGTACTACTTACACCATCTCTACCTGGTAAAAATAGCAACCTGCACCAGCTAGCGAGTTGATGTGTGTGAGACCATGTGCTGGCGGAGCGGAAGAGAGGGTGCAAAGAGGTTCCACCAAGGCCCAACGGTGCGGTGCCGTTGACCTCGAGTCTCACAAGCCCATGTTTCCTGCATGTGGTTGATTAAAGAGAAAAAAAAAAAAGGGTTGGCACTTGAGAACCACAGCAAAGCACCAGGACAGCGAGGGGCAGCGAGGGCTATGTATTACTCTTGAAAGCGAGAGGCAGAGGGCACCAGCGAAAATCGAGCAGCAAAAAGCGGCATGAGGGTGCTGCAAAACTCTGCCGATGTCTGCTCAGCAGGCGTTGGTAGGCTGGGCAGGACAAGAGCATCGCCTCCTGCTTGACAACGACGGGAACGAAAAAGGGGGTGAGGAGCAGCGCGAGGAAAGGTCTATTAAAGTCGTCGTAGCTCGGTGGAATTTGTCCCAAGTAACCAGGGCCTAGGTAGGCATTTTGCCGCGATCTTGGCTTTTAGAAGAAAATAAAAATAAAAAATAAAAAAATAAAAAACAGTATGTAGTAGTAAGCGGCTTTTGTAGAGTCACACTTACAAGCAGGCGAGCAAAGCACAGCCCAGCCAGCCAGGGTAGGCGCTTGTTTTTCTTTTTCTTTGAAACCTAAGCTACTTTCGCCGACTGCATGGATGCGAGAGAAAAAAGAAATGCATAGCTGCCAAGCAACCAAAGCGAAGGCCGGATGAGAAGAGGCTCTCGACCTTGGGCCGAAATCTCGCACTTTTATCATTGGTGGCCTCGTGAGTGGAAAATCATGCGTGTGTGATGTGTGTAAGTATGTAAGAGTGTGTGTGAGGCTAGGGTGTTTGCACATTTCCTTGCTTGGGTTCCCAGCGTCCCTTTCCTCGTCCCCATCCACCTTCCACCCCTGACCCTTCATTCCTTTTCTTCCTTCACGCTCTTTCCCCGCCTCGGCGGCCCTTGTCGTTCCTTTCTGGACCCTTTTAGTCCCTTCTGTCAGCACCACCACCACCTTTTGTCTCTCGCGACGCTCTCACTCCCCACAGCTCTGACGCCGCAAATCGGGGCATCCACCTTTACCTGGCTCGATCTCTCGGATCCCCGACAACGCTCGTGCGAAGCACGCGGTCCCTCTCTGACGAGGCCTTGGCGATAGTCGGCGATCTCGGCGCGGCCAAGGTGACGGTTGCTCTGCCCCTCTTCCAGCTCTAAAGGTGCACGGGCAGCGCGGGTGTGGATCCGCTCCGTGGCTGCGCAAGCGTCAACCGCGTTCGGAAGCGTTGGCACTCGAGCCTTTCGGCTGTGCCCTGTGCCGACACGGTTTCGACCGCGCTACCCGTTCTCTCATTAAACCGACCGTCCGAACCCAAGCCATCACCCACAGCACGACCATGTCTTGCGATAGCTGACGGCGACTTGATCCATCGGCGGACCGTGCCATCCCCGTCCCAAACACTCGAAGGACTAGCATCAGCTCGCCTCCCTCGTCTGCTCCATCCGCCTACCGCATCGCGTGCGTACCGCTGTGTGGGCTGCGTCGGCATCACTCCGTCATCGGCTCTTCCGCATCGCCCCCAGGCTACGCCGACCACGTCGCAGGAAAGCGGCATCCCGCCCGACGACTGCTCCGTGATCTTAGCATCTCTCTCTGCACTTCTTTCCCTAGAGGCCGCCAACTGGATCCCATTTTCTATCTCGGACTGTAACCGGCATTCTAGCGCCAAGCAACTCATCACCTCGCTTCGATCCCAACCACCTTAGCCCTCTGCCCCACCGCCACGTCTCGCTCTTCCTCCGCCGTCGGCGCCTCTGCAGCCGATAGCCTACCTGCCGCCTTCTGCGCTTCCACCGTTCGGCACTGTCTGCTTCGGTGCGGTCACGGCTTCTCCCTTTGGACGTCGGACGGCCTCGGTGTAGCCCGCCGAGTCGGAAGAGCGATCCCTGCACCCAACATCGCAACTTCCTTTCTCTTTCTCCCCATCTTTTCTCGACAACGCAAGAGCCACCACAATGCTGGGCCCAACGCTGACGGAACGATTCCAGGCGATCCGGGCCCGCACTCGCGATGCGCTCGCCTGGTGCGGTAGCCACCTCAATTTCTTTGTAAGTGTTGCTGCGCTGCCCCGTTGCAATGGCGACGGCCCCGTCCACTGACGCTACACTGGCCCTTTTGCGCCTTCGCCACCCGCTCTCTGCCTCGTAATTTACCTATACCCAATAGCGAGTCCACGTCCTCGTCTTCACCTTTACCCCGCTGATTGCGGCGTGCATCTTTTACGCCGTCAACACCGAGGTGCACATTTCCTTTATCGACGCACTCTTCCTCTGCGTCTCGTCGATGACCGTCACGGGTCTCACGACGATCAACATCAGCACCGCCAACCCGGGCCAGCAGGCCATTATGTTTTTCCTCATGTGCATCGGCAACCTCTCCGCCGTCAGCGTCACGATGGTGTGGATCCGGCGCCACTTTTTCCGTCTCAGGTTCGACCACGTCGTCCGCACAAGCGCCAAGGCGCGTAAACGCGTCCACGACATCGAGCTGCAGGAGAAGCGCGAGAAGAAGCTCCACCGCCTCCGGCTCCAGCGCATCATGGGCCTGCGCCCCACCGAGAGCACTGACAGCAGCGAGGGCCACGCCGAGCAATCGGCCACCTCGACGTCCAGCTCGAGCGACCAGGTCGACATCTACGCGCAGCAGCCCAAGAAGAAGGGCAAATCAGGCAAGCGCAAGCCCCTCCGCGCCGACATGATTCGCAGGATGGAGGGCCCTGCCTTTCTGATCAATCCGGCCGGCGTAGCCTCGACGGCCGTACCGGAGCCCGCGTTGCGAACGTCGCCGCCGCCTCCTCCTCAACCGCCGCAGCATCCACTCGGCCAGGATGGACGACGGTCAGGCTCCCACGACGACTCGCAGCCCATCGCCAGCATTCTCAATTCCGACTCTGCGCTGGGCGGAGCGGCGTTGGGGTCGACTGGGTTGCAGCCGCAGCCCAGTATCCGCATCAGCCTGCCACCGCCACCACCGCAGCCCGTCTCTGCGGTGCTGGGACTCGAGGGCACGGCTCTCACGGAGTCGCCGCAGAGCGAGCTTCCCCCCGCACAGCAGCAGCAGCAGCCACCACAGTCTCCGCCGCAGCAACACCTCGGCGCCTTCGCCGCCGCCAGGCGTCCCTCGCTGTCGCCTTTGGCCGAACGGTCGCAGGCTCCTCTGGACGAGCACGAGGAGGCGGTCGCCGACATCGACTATCTAGAGATGCCGCGCTCGGCGGGGCCGACTCGGACGCGCTTCGACGACAGCGCCGCCAGTCGCGGCGACACAGGCCCGCGGACGCGAGCGCGGCGGGTCTCTGATCCGCCCCAGTCGCGTTACCGGCGCGGTTCGGACACCGGCCTCCACGGGCACGCACCCGACCGCCACGATCCGTTCCCACGTGCGCAGACGGTCGAGTTTGCGGAGCCGCACGACTTTCGTTCGCTGCGGGGCGACAGCGCCGTCTACACCACGTCCTACCATCCGCAGGCCGGCAACAACGCCTTCTCGAGCGTGCGCAGCCGCACCTTTAACCGCGACCGCGAGCTCGACCGGACCATGACGATGCGATCGCACATGTCGCAGCAGTCGGGCCGCCTCCGCGGCGCGCCGCTGACGCGTACCATGACGTCGTCCAAGCAGCGCGGCTTCGGCGGCTTCCCCACGCCGATCGAGATCGCCGGCATGGCCTTCAAGAAGGCGCTTCCGCGGGTCCAGGACAAGCTCAACCGCACTTTGACGATGCCACGGACTTCGACCTTCACCTCGGTGCACTCCAACGGCGCCTCGGTGCTGGTCGGCGTCGACGGTACCACCAAGCCGGCACCCTACTTGTCGTTCGACGCGACCGTCTCGGGCAACTCGATCTTCCACGAGCTCACCGAGGCGCAGCGCGACGAGCTCGGCGGCGTCGAGTACCGCGCCATCGACCTGCTGGCGAAGCTGATCCCGGCCTACTGGCTGTTTGTCAACCTCTTCATGATCACGCTCGTCGCGCCCTATGTCAACAGCCGCGCCTTTCGCGAGCGCTACGAGGCGGCATTTGTGGCGCAGGGCAGCAACCAGCCCGACTACACGTGGTTCTGGTTCTACCAGGTGGTGTCGGCCTACACCAACACGGGAGCCTCGCTGGTCGACACTAGCATGACGACGATGCAGGACGCCTACTTCCTACTGATACCGATGGGGCTGCTGATCCTGGCTGGCAACACCGCCTTCCCAATCCTGCTACGCCTCTTTATCTGGTGCATCGCCAAGGTGGTCCCCTCGCGGTCGCGGGTCTCGGAGACGCTGCAGTTCCTGCTCGATCACCCGCGTCGCTGCTTTGTCTACCTCTTCCCGTCCGGCCAGACGTGGTTCTTGCTCTTTGTGCTGACTCTCTTCAACGTGACCGACTGGATCGCCTTTTTGGTGCTCGACATTGGTAACCCGACGATCGAGTCGATCCCCGTTGGCACCCGCATCTTTGACGGTCTGTTCCAGTCGATCGCGGTGCGTGCGGCCGGCTTCCAGGTGGTGAGCCTGCTGACGCTGGCGCCGGCGGTGCAGTTCCTCTACGTCATCATGATGTACCTGTCGGCCTTTCCACTGGCGCTGTCGGTGCGCAGCACCAACGTCTACGAGGAAAAGTCGCTCGGCGTCTACAGCCCCAAGCCCACCGATCCGACGGTGATCCCGGACCAGAACGACGCCAAGGTGTGGGGCACCTTCCTCGCCTCGCACGCGCGTAGGCAGCTGGCCTTCGATATCTGGTGGCTCGGCTTCGCGCTGTGGCTGATCTGCATCGTCGAGCGCGAAAACATTGAGGACCCCAGCTCTAACGGCTGGTTCACCGTGTTTTCGTGCCTCTTTGAGCTGACCTCGGCCTACGGTACCGTCGGCCTCAGCACCGGTACGCCGATGGACTCATTTAGTCTGTCGGGCCGCTTCAGCACGCTTTCGAAGCTGATCGTGTGCGCCGTGATGCTGCGTGGACGCCACCGAGGTCTCCCCGTCGCCATCGACCGCGCCGTACTGCTGCCGTCGGACGTCGAGATCGAGGACGAGGTGATGTCGCAGTTCCCGCTTGACGAGGTGCTCGAGGAAGACGACGACGAAGATGAGCAGCACGGCTGCGTGCTGACGCAGAGCAACGACACCTCCGATGGCACCGACAAGAGTAGTGCGCCGACGAGCGCGCCCGCCAACGTCGAGCGCAGCGGCAGCTTTTCGCACATCCGACGCACCATGTCAGGCGTCTCGTTTGTCGTCGACAACCGGGGCGGTATCGGCAAGCGCGGCAGCGCAGGCAGCGTGGGCAGCGTGGGCAGCGATGGGCTGCTGCCGTCGTCGCCCAAGGGCTCACACGCGGTCTACGAGGGCCGCAGCAGCAGCAGCTTCCAGCCGAACAGCTTCGCGGCAGGCGGCGCGAGCGGCGTGGCGCCGATGTCGTCGGGCCTGTCGGCGATCCGCGAGGTGCCGGGCGCGATGACGCCGACGACCGAGTCGCGACCGCAGTCGGCCGACATGGATCGGAGTTTTGCGCTGCCGCCGAACTACATGAACGCCAACAGCGGCGGCGGCGGCGGTGACGAAAACGGTGGCGGTGGCGGTGGCAATGAGGCGAGCGGAAACAAGGGAAAGGAGCAGAATCCCGACTCGGCCACTGGCGACGACTAGCAGGGTACGCGGATACCGCCGAGGTGGATCAGGCAGTGATGGCGTGAAGCTGACCTCGGTGCGGCTTGGGAAGCGAACCGATGCCTGTGCGCACACGTTTCTTTGCCTTTTTTGCCTTTCTTTGCCTTTACCGCTTTTCCTTTCTTGATCCCTCGCCCTCCCCCACCATTTATTTTCGTCGTCACCCTTTTTTGTCTGACACTATACCCTAACCACGATCAATGCACCCCGCAGAGGATAGCAGGCGGCCAAAGGCACGGGACGCAATCGACCCGTTTCTTGAGAGACCCAAGCGCAGTCCGGCCAGCCTGGGCGTGCTGGAGCGTAGGGAAGCGTGTGTGTAAGTGTGCGAGTGAGTATGGGTGGATGGGTGTTGGGAGCAAAAGAAAGTCTGTAGCATGTGCAAAGAGAGGATACGAGGATAGGGATTCGTCTAGTGTTACAACTGCGTGAGGGGGTTTACAGTAAGGATCAGTTGGGGGTTATGTTTGGGGAATGTACAACAAAGTTGAAGAAGGGAGGGGGGAAATGACAATTTCTTTCGACATATCTTAGAAGTGGTGCCGAAGTCAAAGTGGACTTTACCTGCTTGAGGGAGCCGGGTGGGAATTTGACCTCTGGCTGTTTTGGCCCACGGTCTACTTGTACTTGAGGACCACTTCTAGTGAAGATACGTTAACTTGCCCTGTGTAGGATTTGACGACCGTGCGTGTGGCGTAATGGCGGGGTGGCTGGGTGGGTGTAGTACGGTAGTGCCCGATGCAAACAAACGCTCCAAGGATAAGAAATCGAGGGGTGTGCGGGGGAACACAAGCTTGAGGTCGAGTGGGGGTGTGCGGTTTGAAGCGATTACACTGCCTTGGCAGCTGGAAGGGTGTGAGGGTGAGACGTTGGAGAAGCAAGCCAACCAGGTGCAAATGCGAAGGCGAAGAGGGAGGGGGCATGGGAGGGGCCAAGGGTGGTTGGGTTGGTTGCGGCCTTGCGTAGAGTGGAGCATCGTCTAGTGGTTCCGAATGGGTTCAAAGGTAAGGCTTGATGCTGCCTCCTCTCCGCCCCAACGATCGCCTGGCCATGCTACCAGCCCCGCGGTCCTCACAGCTTCACCAAAGCACACCACTCCGCCGCACCAGCACGCCTTCACTCGTCCTTATTCTTTTTCTTCTTTTGCTTTTTCTCCTTCTTTTCCTTTTGGTCCTCCTTTTGCACGTTGGTGGTTTCATCCTGTTGCGTCTGGTTATCTTGCGTGAGGTTCATCTGCACATCCGCCCCTTGTGGCTCCTGTTTCGCATCTTGCTGCTCCACGTCGGTACGCATTGCGTGGGTGTGGGAAGCATTCGCGTTTCCCAAGTTGCCGAACTGTTCAAAGACGGCCATGACGTCGTTGGCGCTCGGGTCAAGGCCATTGGCGAGTCTCGAGAGCTGGGAAGCTAGGACACTGGATCCGGGGGTTTCGGCTTCGAGGGCAGAGGAGGAGGAGTGGGAACCGGTGCGGGCGGAGTGGTCGGTGAGGAAGGATCGGATGCTGGCGAGGACGGCGGGGTGAGGGGTGGGGTGGGAGGCGGTGCGGGGAAGCCGAAGGGGGACGGGGAGCGATGGGTCCATTGTGGATATGAGTGGGCAAGGTGGAGAGAGGGAAGGCAAAGATGCCGAAGCGGATGGAAAGGTGGTGTGTGGGGATAAGCAACTGGGATGGTAGCGAGCGAGCGCGCGACACACGGTATATATATATATAAAAGGAAAAGAAAAAAATCCGAAATGACCGTCGGGTTTCGGGATAGTTGTGGCAAGACAGCATCGTGTGTGTCAAGGCAAGAGAAGGAAAGCGGGCAGTTCGGAACCGCGCGCACCACAAACACGAGAGAGAGAGAGAGAGGCAGAGAGGCAGAGAGGCAGAGAGGCAGAGAGGCAGAGAGAGAGAGAGGCAGAGAGGGCGTCCGTGCGTGCCGCTGACCT
Organism: Thecaphora frezii; assembly: GCA_026284005.1. NCBI lineage: Eukaryota > Fungi > Basidiomycota > Ustilaginomycetes > Urocystidales > Glomosporiaceae > Thecaphora > Thecaphora frezii. The sequence continues at coordinate 1,407 of JALNIF010001712.1, read as the reverse complement.
GCAGATAGAGCGGCATGGTATCATGTGCACTGCCGAAAATCTTAATCACAAATCCACAAACAGCCCAACCTACCAAACTTGGAGCGACATCCGTCATTCGCACTCTGAATTCCAACCACTTCAATCCAATCGACGACATCTTCTCTTCGCCTTGGCCTTGCTCCCTCCACCTCGCTCCTCTTTACCTTTTCCCTCTACCTTTTCCCTCTACCTTTTCCCTCTACCTTTTCCCTCTACCTTTTCCCTCTACCTTTTCCCTCTCCACCTTCTCCCTCCACCTCGCTCCTCTCTCCCTCCCAACCACGCTCCTTGCCTCCCTTGCCATCTCTCCCCCTTCCCCTCCTTTTCTCTCTTGACCGCACCGCCCTAGCCATACCTCTCCACCTGCTCCTCCCACAGCATCCTTGCGCCCTCGCGCTACAACCGTAGCACGCGACCACCCACCATGTCCGGTTCGCCCTCCGCGGACATGCTCGACCCTTCCCTACTCATGGGCGGTAGCGAGAGCGGTACGATCCCCGCCACTTTTTCCCCGCTCGTTTCCAGCCTCGTCGAGGCTTGGAAGCATGACCCAAGGGCTCTCTGGAGTAGTTTTGCTATGATCATTGTACGTTCCTGCCCCCGCCCCCGCCCCCGCCTCCTTCCCCGCCTTTCGTTTCTTCGATCACCCTCTCACCTTCGCCCCCCTTCCTACCACCCCTCTATCTGCACAGTTCTCCGAGATCGGCGACAAGACGTTCCTCATCGCCGCCATCCTCTCGATGCGCCACGCGCGTTCCATCGTCTTCCTCGGCTCCTTTGCCTCGTTAGCCATCATGTCGGTCCTCTCTTCGCTTCTCGGCGTCATCCTCCCCTCTCTCCTCCCACGAGCTTGGACGACACTTCTCGCCGCCGTGCTCTTCTTCGCCTTTGGCGCTCGCATGCTCCAGGAGGCGTGGAAGATGAAGGGCGACGAGATGGAGGAAGAGTGGCACGAAGCGCAACGCGAAATCCAAGACGAGGAAGGTGGAGAGGCCTACCAGATGGAAGCGGGCGATCGAACGACGCAGTACCCCGACGTGAGGCCGTACCCGGCTTCCGAGGCGATGCGCGCGCAGGATCGAGAGCAGGCAGAGGCGGCAAGAGGAACAGGAGCGGAGAGGAACAAGGCAAAATGGAGCTTCAAAGAAGGAGCTCGTAACCTGTGCGGACTCTGTGTTAGTCCGGTGTTTGCGCAGGCGTTTGTTTTGACGTTTTTGGGAGAGTGGGGGGATCGTAGCCAGATTGCTACGATTGCGCTTGCTGCGGCTCATGTGAGTGGCCCCGAATAGAGGGACCCTAGGGGGGGGGGGGGGGGGGGGGGGGGGGGGGGGGGGGGGGGGGGGGGGGGGGGGGGGGGGGGGGGGGGGGGGGGGGGGGGGGGGGGGG
>JALNIF010001709.1:0-10051 GCA_026284005.1 Thecaphora frezii | reverse complement strand
CTTGTACCAGCTAGAAGAAGTCGCTCCCACCAGCAACTTGTTCCTGCGTACATAAGTTGCTCCAAAGCCTCCAACATCTACTGCCTCCAGTCTGGCACAGACCCCCCTATGTGGCCCTAACAAGGATCTTCATCACAAGGTTTGTGACTTTGGGCTTCCTTTCTTGTTCAGTAGGGGTGGCTGCTTTTGATTTCTTCCTTCTTGTCCTTTGGACAAATTGTCTACATGCCAGCTCAAAGACTTGGTCGTTTGACATTGCAGGCAGCTTTGATTTGATGTCCTTGACTAGGCTAACAATGTTGTCATCCTCAGTTGATTTGGAGCATCTGGATTCTGAGCTCAAGGTGCTGTTGTCATCTGACTGTCATGCTTAAGCTTTGCCTGTTTGACTTGCTTTCCTTCTGGGCAGCACGTTGCTGGCTTGTTGTGGCTCAGACTCTTAATCTGTTGCAAAATTGTACAGCTTGCTTCTTCTGTCTGTTGAATTGTGTGGTTGTATCGTCTGTGTTGCTGTCTTAGGATGATGGTGGTGGATGTTATGTAGTGTCTGTCATTGATGGCAAGCTCTATGGGACAATCAGCAGTATTCTGAGTGGTATGAATGGTGGTATTACTGTAGAACGATGACTCAGACCTCAGCTAGATACATGTGCTTGCTCTGGTCTTTGTGTGTTACAATCAAACATCCATCCTTCTTGCATGGAAGCATCCTTCAATTGTACGGGTGAGATTGCTCCCTCCTTTGGTTCCGGGTCGGCCCCCTGTTCGAATCCTTCCTTCTCCATTTCCTCCCGATCCCGAATATCGTCTTTGAGCCCCATCGTGGTCGTTTCGGTTCCGTCGCCGTCGGATTCCTCAACTCGACTCGGCCAAGCGTTGAGGGCTAAGCGACTGTTGCCCGTCTGATCTTACACCATCGAATGGAGGTGGAGGATAGTGCGTACTCCAAAGATCGTGACCGCCAGCATGGTAACTCGACGGGTGGCCAGATTGAGATCCGTAAAGGTTCTCGGAGAGAACATGTCTGCCATATAATTGAGTTGTGGGGTGTTGGTAGTAGGCTACCGCAGAGCTCGGATGCTGAGGAGGGATAAAGCCTTGATAGACTGCCGGGCCTTGGAAGGCATCCGGTCTCCAATCCTCGAGGGAAAGGTCGAAGGTGGCCCGTCTTGGAACATGGGGGGGAACCTTGGATTTGCAAACAGGTTCGAGGACGAGGGCATGTTTGGATCCTCTTGGTAGTTTCCAAGCGAATCTCGTGGACCCCCAATACGAAGGTCGAGATCAAGAGGGGGTGTACGAGCTAGAGACTCGGAAGTCGACGGATGGCTGGCGACGAAACGCTGCAAGTTGTCGTTGTTGGAGGGCGGAAACTTGGCTGCGTAGTCTACTCCAAACGTGTCCCATCTGAGGTTGACGGGAAGGGCCGTGGCCAAGGGGGGAAAGCCACGCCTAGCCCCAGCAGGGCAAGCGCAGCTCCAAAGAAAGGATACGCCCGGCGCATCCTTGACTTGGGGTTTCGACGGGCTGAGTAGCGTTGCAGAGACAAGGGATGCCGGTCGGGGTGGGGGTGGGCGAGAGGCAATGCGTTGGCGACCAACAGTATGTGGGGGGCGGAGAGCAACGCTTTATATGCGATTCCAACGTGGGCTTGGGCCTGCGCAGACCGGCCAAAGTTGTCCTCTGCTGCATCGCTGTGCTGGCCTAAACCAAGCAACAGGGCGGAGGCAGGGTGCCTAGCCCAGCTCGGTATTCATTTGGATGGCAAGCACCTCCCCTAACCTTCGACCCATCAGGAAACCTCGTCCCACCTTCCGTCTTCCGTGTAATCTCACCACTAGCAGCACACCGCCACTCCCTCTCCTTTGTTCCCGAACATGGCAACCACAGTGCCTAACCCTCGATCCATCAATCCAGAACGACCCACCCGTGTCGTTGCCAGCACAGAGGCGGAAGGTGGTGTCGCCAGGTATCGTCACCGTCCAACCTCAACTCTCCCACTGCTCCTCGGTCTTACTCAGACCGAATCCTGCGCCTACCTCATCTCCTAATCCTTGGGCCGCACAGACTCGTAGGCAGGCGGACGGCCTCCACCATCTTCAGCCCCACTTCAAACGGTCCCATTCATGAAGGCAAATGAGATGGTCTCGATGCATTAAACTTTGCTTACAGGGGTTTCCAAGCGGCAATATCATGGGTACGGAACCCCACCATCCCGGATTCCAACCGTGCACCCACCCCGGGAACCCTGCGCAGGAGAACACGATTGCCATTGTCCCAGCCTCTGCGCTGGTGAGGACTGGTTGCGTGATCCTCAGCCTCGGCCGCTGGGGATGCTGGATGAACGCCGTATGGTGGCAAAGGGAGGGCAGGCGAGTGGAGAACGGCAGGCAAGGCGGCGAGGGCCACCACGGGCGGGAGAGGCATGGGAAGAGAAGGGTGGAGCGACGGGAAAGAGGTGGGGACGGAGGAGTCGGAAACGAGATGGGTGAGCTGGCAGACTTTCGGCCAATTGATGACTCGACCCACAAGGCCGAGAGCAACCGGGCGGCGCGGTGCAATGTTCCGATCGGACCCAAGCTGCTAGGGCGACCCCAGAGGAACCAAGGGGGTTCCTGAGCACCCAAGTGAATCCCAGAGCAACCAAGCGAGGGAAAAAACCAAAGCCACAAAGAGGATAAAAAAGGAGGTCGGGTTCCTTCCCTCCTTACTCCCCTCCCCTCCCTTCACCCGCACCGCGTTTTGCCATTTCCCTCTCTTGCCACAACGCTCAAACTCCCTCGTTACCTCTTCCCAGGTCGGGATCCTTCCCTCATTCCCCCCCCAACCCTCGTTTTGCCACTTTCCTCTCTTGCCACACCCCTGAAACCTGCCCGTGGCCTCTCCCTACGGCGTCAAGGGCTGGCTTCTACACCGACCGACCTGCTGGTTTGCACCTTGGCTTGTTTCCAGCAACGCTCGACCTTGCTTCCACCGACTGGGCTATACGCTTTGCGCTCTACCGCCCGCCTGTACGCGCATCGACGCCGCCCCTGGACTGCAACGACTCGGAAAAACAAGGGCGCAAGATGCAACTCCCCCTCTGTCTGGCGGCCATGGCTCTGCTCCTAGCGAGCACGGCCACGCAGCCGGTCTGGGCTGCGCCGGTTCCGATTTCTATGTACTCGTTGGGCGCTGCCCTTGATAGCCTTCAGGGCCGGTTGGGCAGCCTTGTGGGCATTGGCGATTCGAAGATCCGGCATCTTGCCAAAGCATATCCGAAAGGGCTGTTGACGGAGACGCGGCAGCTGTTGATAAAGCCAGAGAAGCAGGACGGCTCCTGGGATGACGTTAGGCAGAGCGAGCTCGAAGCGGAAACGCAGCCGCTGTTGATGGAGGAGCCAGTGAAGCGGGAAGGCTTCTGGGATGGCGTTAGGCAGAGCAGGCTCGATCGGCGACTCAAGGCCCTCGAAACCGAGGAGTCTGCCAGCCGTAAGCATTTCCCCGACTGGACCCGAGCGGATCCAGCGTCTGTCGTGCTCCGTGAAAAAGCGGAAGCGGCCAAGGATATGTTGCAAACCTACGAGGACACCTGGAACAATCCTTGGCAAACCGAAGAGCAGAAGCAAAGATATCGTCAGTACATCAAAACGGAGGCGGATGCGGACATCAAGCTCATTGAGAAGCAGTTGGAAAGCTTTGAAAACCAGTTCCCGAAGGAAGGCAACTTCCAGGAACGCCTCAATGACCCCAAAGTCAAGCGTCTAGTTCGGGACAGACTGTTGCAACATTATCATGCCACCCGCTCAGTTCTGCATGAGGCATCCAACATACTTAAACAGGCAGAAGCTAAGGTCGAAGGCCTCAAGAAAAAGATCCAGGACGTTCCCAGATCCACCGACCATCCTGACGGCATCAGCAGGCGCAACACCAACGACAAATAACCTACCGCGGGCATGCACACCGAAATCGCCCATCGCAGTTGAGAAGGTCGATCCGTGGGACGTTTCTTCCTTCGGTTCGGTCGTGGCATGGTACGCTGGCTAAGATCTGTCATCGTCGCCCGTATGGCTGAGCAGGTCCACAGGCACGGTGGGTGTCGGACGTGGCAGACTCAGGGTTCCGACATGTCTTTGGCAGGAAAACCCCGTCATGATACTGATCAAGGAACAACGAGCGTCGCTCTCTATCTGCCACCCTCTCTCGTCTCGCTCGGCTTCTCCAGCCTGTCATCGGCCCAAACCCTCTCGCTCCACCCCCACCTCTTGGGTTCGATCTCCATCTAGCTTGCCTTTCCCCTCTTTCAGCTTAGCCGACGTCGCTGGCGGTGCGTTTTGCTTGGTCCCATCTCGGTTCTCGCTCGGGATGGGCAGTGGCTTCCCCCGCCTCAACTCGCGTAGTCAAGCAGACCGGCTCTTGGCAACGCCCAAGACCATGTCGCTCCTTGGCACCCCTTTTGTTTCCGTATCGCGCCTTTTCGTCGCCGAGCAACCCGCTCGTTGGCATCGCTCCTTTTTTTCCCTCCTACCGAAGCCCTTCCTACTCGTTGCAGCCTGGCGATGCGAGGGTGCAAGCACATCCGCCGCCGCTGCCCTTCCGCCTGGGAGAACATAGCGGGCAACTCGTTTCGGTACTTGGTGCACGAAGCCTGATTGTGTCGTCCCCATGTGCCTGATACAGGCGCTTGAAGAAGTCTCCAAGCGCCGCCCGGGCTGACTTGAGATGAGGAATCCGGCGACGTCATCACGTCAGCGGAGGAACAGTCGACCGGATCCGAGGTAGAGAGCCGGACCCGAGAAAGCGAGGACAGTCCTGGGGATCGAACCGGAGGGACAGACGGCGGCCAATCAGGAGACGCCAGGGATGATCGGGACCGAGAAGAGGTGGGGGCTCCGACGCCCAGCATGATGCATTCCTATGTTTGGTCAATGTCAACCTGAGGCCTGACCGGGACACCGATCGCGGCGCCAATCGATGAGGGTTGTGAACGTGCTCATCGCGGTCTGACCACAGAAGGGCGAGCCGGGCAGCGGGGGGACGGTCAATCATCCAAGGAGAAACAACGCCATTGCTTCTCCTCGATTGGAGGCCTGCATCCTCGGCCTCGCACCGCATCGCCTGTCGCCACGTATTGCGATCCTTTTGGCGTGCACCGCAACTTCTCATGCCTAGGTTGCACCCACTTCCCCCCTTTGGTGCCCTACCTCGGTGCCCACCGCTACCGTGTAGCTCACATGGAAACGGAGCATGCTTGCCAGCGCCCCAACCTTGGCCTTCGCACTCACACCGCTACCTCGCCACGCATATGTGACGCTCGAAGCCCGCCTGCCTTTGTTTTCCGCCGTTGCTGGACCAACCTTGTTGGAGTGGTGGAATGCAGCCAAGCGCACATCTGGTGACTAGTCATGTTTTGTGTAGCGGTGTGCACCTCACTTTTCAACAGTCAAGCAGCGGTTGCGACGTTCGAGCCGTGTGCCGTTCGTTGGATGGAGCGTTGTCGTCTCACTGCCATGTCGTCGATGGAGTCGCCACTTGTGCGCGAGTCCACGTTCGGGTCGGGGCGGAGGAGTGGATGGAGAGGATCGTTGCAATAGGACCGATGTATCTTGTTCCCTATCGTCATCGCCCCGATCCTGTCTCGCCACTCGAGCCCCTTCGCCCACTTGCCAGGCACGATCCGTGTCCGCTTCCGCGCACCAACCAGCGCCCTCCGATCTAGCTTGCCCTCCCCACTTGGCCCCGATGCTCTCGCTCCCGATAGGGCGCGGCTCCCGGCGCATCGTCGTCGTGCGATTCCTCAACTGCCGGCGCTCCTCCTGGCCGCAATGCCACGTATGCTGGCCGACATCACACTGGCGACGCCGTATGCTCCCGCTCTCGTGTGCGCATCACCATCCTCGCCTCTGCTTCGCCATTTGGTGGCATAGTTGTTTCCAGTTTGCAATGTTGACCAACATGGCTCTCCAACGTCAGAATGGTTTGCGGTTCCCTCCGAGTTGGCGTAAAGGCGGGCTTCCTTGCTCAGCCAACCGCCTGCTGCGGTGGCCACGTCCCACACATCCACCGACACTCGAGCCGCAAGCACGCCCGAGCCTCTCCAGCCCCCCTTGTTCCGTCTGCCTTCCGCCGTCCACTCGCAAGTCGAGGAGAGAGGCATGCGCCGCTACACCAAAGACCAGCCATCCGATGCGAGCTTGGCTGCATTCCGCAACTCCCCCGCTCGACCAATGCACGCAACTGCGGCGTCGGTGCGGCACTTGTTTTCCTCTGGCACAAGTAGAGGAAAGCTGCGACAAGCGGTCCGAACGGGGTTAGAGTAGCACGACGGGCTTGCGATGTCCGTCCACAGGCAAGCGCTGCTCAGCACCCTGAAGAGCGGGATGGCGCTCAAACAGGACAAGGTTCGCTGCAACGGGAGGTTGGCGGTGCGCCTCGGAAAAGGAAAGCGACATCGAGGAAGCGGTTGTGTGGGTGAATTGCAGCAAGGGGTTGGCGTTAGGAGGGAAAGACAAGGGGGAAGCGAGCGTGGCGGGAGGGACAGGGAGGCAAAAGAGCGAACAGTGTGGGTGCAGGGGAAGGGATCGCGCGAGTGGGATGAGGGAATGCACGGAAGAAAGAGCAGGGAAAGACAAACGAACGGTAGATAGGGAGGGTGTCTAGAACTCGAGCGGGACAGCGAGGGCAGACTGCAGGGAAGGGTGGGGTGCGTTGGCGCTACCACACACAAAGGCCTCTTGGCACTTTATACCACTTGCGAGCAGCTCTTTCTCGGCACCGTCTGGGGCGTAGATGCCGCCGATTCGCTCTCCTTGTGGCCCCGCCAACCCTCATTCTTCGGTACGCGGAGCATCTCACCTGTTTTCCCCCCACGTCCATGGGAAGCTCGTCCACCTCATCTTTTTCTGGACACTTGGCGTCCCCTCGCGTGCGGCATCCCTCTCTGCCTCGAATGCGGCTTTCCTCTTTGTCTCGAATGCGGCTTTCCTCTTGGCCTCGAGTGCGGCTTCCCTCTCCGCCTCGAGTGCGGCTTCCCTCTTGGCCTCGAGTGCGGCTCTCCACTTTGCCTCGAGTGCGCCATCCGACTCGGCCTTGACTGCGGCCGCCCGCGCTTGTTTGGCCGCCGCCAACTCAGCCCGGGCTAGTTGCAGGATCTTTACATTGATGGCCTCGATCGCGATAGAAAGTAAGGTCCGCACTTGGCTGGGCTTGCTCGACCTAAACTGGGCTGGGGACGGGGCCTTGTCCCTGATGGCCGTGGCCTTTCCAGAACGCAAGCGTTTGGTGCTTGGTTTCGTGCGCTCCTCGTACTTGCGTTGTATGACCGCGAGACGTTCTGCGAAGCTCGGGCTGCGCAGCCATCCAAAGGCGCCTCTCACCGAGTCCTCCGGGAACACTTTCCACGCTTGCATGATGGCTAGCTTGCGCTGCGCTTCGATGCCAAGGTGGGCGGCCCCTTCGAGTACCTCGAAAAAGGACTGCGTGTGTTTCTGCACCTCGCCAACGTCGTCGAGGTTTAGCCCTCTCAGCTCCAGGGGGGCCAGCTGGCCTCGATCGTACCAAGATTGCCATCGGCCGACGGCTTCTTCTTTATACAAGCTCCGGGCTTCATGCGACGATATATCCACCGGTTGTCTATCTTGCATGGGCAAGTGGTGGATGCCTCGTTGCCAGCCCAGCACCTCTAGTGCCCTTGACAGGAATGCGAGCGCAGCAGCCTGGTCGCAGCGGGAGATGAGCAAGAGGGCGAGCGCGATGAGGACGACGCCACGCATCGCATCGGTGGAAAGGGAGAGGAGCGTGCGAGGACAAAGGTGGGAGAGAGCGCGCCGGGCGAGGATGAAAGGGAGCGTAGAGGGGAGAGGGAGCGTGCGATGGAGGGTGTGACGAGGCGTGGCTGGCAGAGCAGTGGGGAGAGCGTGCAAGGTACGTAGCCTTGGGTTTTCGCCGAGCGGGCTAGGAAAAGGACAAGCGGAGGCTGCTTGCCTGGCGACTGGTGACCGCCGCCCTCTTCGGCCTTTATCCTTTTCAGGGTGCCTATGCTCGCTTTTTGCGCCGAGTGGACCACGCCCTTTGACCTCTTGTCTTGTCGTCACGCAAACCTCCCCTTGTGCACATCTCCAGCACCACCGGTAGCTCGAGTGCCAGCAGAAGGAGGCTCTCTTCCATTTCCATACGTCCCACCCGGTAAGTGGGACACCCCACTTGTCACCTCCGAGCTGCGCTGTCCCAACGCCGTTGTCAAGTAGCTTTGGGCAACACAATCGAGTAGTGCAACGGGGTTGCGACTGTGGACCATTCCGTTAAGGGAACGGGGTCGAGGTGCTTTGGCAGAGGGGCGCTTGTCGCATCTTGCCGTCTACGGCTGGCGATGGATAGCGCCCCCACTCTGGTCCAAATCGTCGGGGTGATGATGGTTGGAGAAAGAGGGAGGGAGGGAGAGAGAGAAAGAGAGAGAAGGAGAGAGAGCGAATTCGGGAAGCGGGCCAGGGCGGGTAGGTGTCCACCGGGAGTGGGATGCTATCCGCAGTCTTCGCATTGTCATGTGATGAACAACGAGTGCGCACACACTGTGCAGCCTCACCGCCTCCTTTGTCTCCCCAACCATCAAAGCTCCAGTTCACATTACCATCAGAGTGCTGCCAGCGTGCTCACTCGAAGCATAAATCGCCCTCACGGCCCATCTTGGTGCATTCCCTTCTATCTCCATCCATCCCTGCCTTGACGAACAAAAAGCCTTGCATTCCAATGGCCAGTTTAGAACCCACCGGATCCCAGCGACGGCCGCCAAGCACCGCACACTTCATTTCCTTCTCCGTTGTGGCCCACTTCCCCTCTCCTTTCTCCCACCATCCTGTCGCTTAGCAGTGCAGTTGCAAACCTTTGCGGCCTCCCCTGTTGTCTTTTCCCCTTGTGCCTCTGTTTACACCTGTTGGATCCTGCTCCGTGTGGCGCTGTTCCCTACACCAACCCCTGGCAACTGGCCGAGCTGGCCTGATTCCGTACTCTCCTTAACTAATCTACTTGCTATGCTTTCACGTTAGGCGTGCCCTCCGGGGCTGCCTCGGCGGAAGCATGCTGCTCTCCAGCGAGGGGAGGCAAGGATGGTGGCCCAAGCGCTAGCCAGAGAAGAGGGTCCCTAAGCATTGCTGACAAAGGCAGTAACTTTGTGGCCAATGGTCGAAAGGGTAACGACCCAAATTCTCCTAAAACCACATTCCCTAGCGACGAAGCTTCCTTGACCCCACTAACCACAGCCCAGGTGGATCCTCCCCACCACGGCTTCATCTCGATGCCCATCGAGGCAACAACCTGGGCCCTATCCAATCGATAAGGTCGCCGACCACCTTGCCAGCCAAAGCCCAGAATGCACTGGACCAATAACGCACCACATGCCCCCCTTCCCTCGCAAGCAAGTGCGAAGCCGCTCATCTCTGCTCCGCGAGAAGGGCCGTCGACGGGCCCTTTGTCCGCCGGCCAAGCCACCTGAGCATGCCGAGAGGCCGCACCTCGGGGCCGTTGTTGGCGATGCAGTGGCGCCAAAGAAATCGGCCTTTTCGACGCATCCGACAGTGGCCGTTTCGAACCGTTTGCCTTAGTTGAAAACGTCGGCGTCTAACAGTCGGTCGTTTGTTGGGTCGTTGTGATCGTCTATCTGTATCGGCTCGTGCTTTGGATCGTTGGACGTCTCGTATGCCGGCGACGAATACTATCGGTGGTTTTGTCAAACTAAAGCCGCCGTCGATGGTGGTCTCAGTCGTGGGTCGAATCGTATGGTATTCACAAAGCAGGTCGGGAAACGGTCTGTGCTACAATACATGCGCTGTCTCTCTCTGCCCCTCGGTCGACCCTTCTGCGCTTGTGTGGCCCTTGATCGGCCAATAGATGCTACTTATGCCGAATGCCGAGTTCGCCCCTCAGTCTCTCTCTCGGCCGTGACGTGATCCGTTCTCCCCCGATCGATTCCCTCCCCCTTTTCATGCTACCAACGGATTCATGCCTTGGCCCCGTCTTCCGAGATCCGGTACTCCTGTTCGGGTCCGGCGGGCTCATCCCTTGCCAACGGGTTGACGTC
>JALNIF010001703.1:0-15799 GCA_026284005.1 Thecaphora frezii | reverse complement strand
CCCCCCCCCCCCCCCCCCCCCCCTTTTTTCGTATCTGTGCCTGCGGCTTGTCAAAGACTGAATCTGACCTTTGTTTGAGAACGGGGAGGGTTTGTTGGTACCGCTGGGTGTGGCGTGGTAGTTGGAGAGGGCAGTGTTTCAATCCCTCCACCAGGTTGATTCGTCGGTTGATTGGTCGTAGCGGTTAGCGGATTCGTCAACCAGGCAGGCAGGGAGGTGGAAGGGTGTCGTCCCTGTTCTGCGAATGTAGAGCCGCATGCACCTCTCCATGCTCTCCAGTAGCGATAGGAGGGGTAGGGGAAAGAGAGTGTTGGGCAATTCGATCTCGGTTACAAAAAGATGCGAGCGCGGCTACTATACAAAGGCGGGGCGCGAGGGTCGACAGACGGTTAATAATGTGGAGATGGTAGCGGAGGTGGTGGACCGGTCCGGGCGGCGCACGCCACTAGTCGCGCAGCAGCGCATTGACGACGTGGTGGACACGCAGCTGCCGCAGATCCGTGTAAGTCTGTCCCGTTCCCAAAAAGTAGATGGGCAGTCCCGTGGCCGAGGTCGTGGTGAGCGCCGTTCCAACCTTGTCCTGTTGTTTCGATCAGAGCATGACGACCAGAAAGGGGAGTGTAAAAGAGACCAAAAAGAATAAAGGGCGTGAAAAGACAGTCAGTGGCACTGTGCTTCCTGTGCCGACCTTCGCTTTGCGACATCGGTACCACACACTCACGTCGACCGTATCCCACTTGGTCAGCAGGCTGCCGTCGAGGCCGCGCGGATTGCTGACGCCACTGAAATCCTTCATGGCGCCGTCAAACTTGGTGATCTGGTCCACCGCCTCGTTGCCCACCAGCGCCTCGCCGACAAAGATGATCTTGTCCGGCCGGTTGACGGCCACCAGCTTGGCGAGCGCGCGCATCAGCGGCTCGTTGTCCTGCATCCGCCCCGCAGTATCGATCAACACCACGTCGTAGCCCTCGGCCTTGGCGTACGCCAGCGCGTCCTTGGCAATACCCGCCGCGTCCTTGCCGTAGCCGCGCTCGTAGAGTTCGATGCGCCCCTTTTGCTCGTCCAGCGCCACGCCCTCGACCCGCAGCTGGCCCAGGTTGCGCACGTGCACCCGCAGCTGCTCCACCGCACCCGCTCGGAACGTATCGCACGCCGCGATCAGCACCCGCATCCGGTTCTGCAGCAGCCAGAAGCAAACCTTGGCCAGGTTGGTCGACTTGCCGACGCCGTTGACTCCGACAAAGCAGATCGAGTAGGGGTCCGGCTTCGACGCCAGCTCCTTTTCCTTGGCCGTCGAGGCGAGCGCCAGCGACGAAGCCGCCACTGAGCGCTGCCGCTTGGTGGCGATCTCGAGCAGGATGTCGGTGCTGCTGCGCGGCGTGAGGATCCGGGTGATGGCCTCCTCGAGCGCCTTGCGCACCTCTTTCTTGACCGAGCCGAAGCTGCCGAGGTTCTTGCCGACCAAGCTGCGCTCAACGCTGCCGCACAGGCGCTGCGCCACGTCGGCGGCCACATTTTTGCTCTGCAGGTGCGACGCCATTGCCGTGAGCGCCGGCTTGAGATCTTCCTTGGTCAGCGTCTTGGCCCCCGTTAGCCTGGAGAACAGCGACGATCCGGTTGAGGACGCGGAGCTGAAGCGCGACAGGAAGCCGCTCGACGAAGCCTTGGCATCGTCGTCCTCGTCGTCGTCGTCTTTGTCATTGCCGTCCTCGTCCTCGAACACGTCGGCGATCTCGTAAACGCCATCCGAGCGCTTCTTGCCCATGCTCTTCTCGTCGACCCAGTTGTCCAGGCCGCCGGCATCGCCGGCGCCGTGCTCCTTGTCACCGTTCTGCTGGCCGCTAAAGTCGAGCGCCGACACGTCCTGGGCGCTGAAGCTGCGCGAGCCGTCCCACTTGCGCATCTCCTTGGCCGGCTTATTCTTCTTGCTACCGGGGGATTCGGTGCCGCTCGCGTTGCCTCCAGGCGTCCCGGGGGCGCTGCCTCCGTTGGAGGCAGTCGGGGCTCCCTTCTTGCCCTTGACCCCCTTGCGGCCGCCGGGACCGCCTTCTGCTCTGAGGCGGTTCTTGAGCGCCTCTACGTTCTTGGCAATATCGGCGCCATCCTTGCCATCGAGGGCCTTGGTCGGGGTGGTGGGTCCGCTGGCGGTCTCTGCCTCGACGACCGAGGTGGCCTGCGCCTGGTTGTTGGCGCTGCGCTTGTCGCCGAGAACGTTGACGCCGAGGCCCTTTCGCCTGTTTTGGGCGGCGGTCTTTTCGAGTCCGCGGAGCGTCTTGGTGAAGATGGCGTCCCAATCGGCGAGGGCGGCGCTGAACTCGAGGCGGGAGGCCTGGGAAAGGGTGGCTAGCCTGGAGGTGCCGGAGGCAATGCTGCTGGAGGAGGCGAGGATGAGTTTGCGGACAAAGGGGGCGAAGAGCTCGGTGAAGATGGACTTTACGGACTCGAGGAGCTCGTCGATGTAAGAGAGCTGGAGGATGCGTTGGTAGACGACGACAAAGGTGAGGTCGAGCTCGTTGGCAAAGGCCCAGCGGAGGGTGTAGCCGTCCTTGTCGAACTTGTCGTCGGCGGAGCGCTGTTCGAGGAAGGCGTGACGGATGAGCGCATTGACGGGGTTGGCCGCGGGGGCGGCGTTGGAAAGGGCAGGGTTGAAGGTCCTGGACCAGAGCACGAGGCCGCTCTTTGTGAAGATGGTGAAGTGGTCGAGCATGGTGGAGGCGGGTAGAGGCAAGTGGGAGCGGGTCACGAGAGGGAAGCAGGCGAGCAAGTGAAAGGAGGCGGACGAGGAGCCGAGGTGGTTCCGAGCAAGCAGCGACAGGAGAGGCAGGATCAGAGGTGCTGAACAGCCGCGGCGGCCAAAGGTGCGCGGTGCGTTGGTTGCTTGGTTGATCGATGGATGCGCTCAGGCGTGATAGGGCGAACTGTTGGGGCAGTTGGTTGTTGGGGTCAGGCTGGCCAATTGGCTATGCCGTGCGCTTGAGCTTATTCGGGTTTGGGGTGGCGCCGTGACCGTAAGGCAGAGAGATACGCGATCGGAAGCAGTGCCGAAGGGCAAAAAAGAGGAGGGGGATGGAAGGGAGGAGAAAGAGAAGGGGGAGAAGGAGGAGTGGGAGGATGTGCCGAAACAGCGGGTAGAGTATTTTGTGATTCGTATTGTTGACTGGTTGTGACTCTCAAGAGTGGCAAAGGCAACCGACGCCACAGCCGTGACTCTTTGTCCACTCGTTGTCGGAAGAAAGCGCGAGTTGCGCAATGGGCCGAGGCCAGGCGCGCCTGTGCGTCGTGGCGTGCATCGGTCGGTCGGTGTCCCTCTTAGCAGAATGGACGGTAGTTAGTTACCCTTTCCTCCAACCCGCGTTGCTTTTCCTTTCCGTACGTATGCGGGCGTGGCGTGCGTGTATCGGTCCGATTGCGGAAGTCGGAACCTCCGGCGGTCTAGACTCATGACTTGGATCGTTTGTCGGTTGCCCCCGATTCACTCGAGAGGCCGATAAGCCTTTGCACTTTAGGGACGAGGCCCGTGGCCGTTTCTCCACTTTTTCTTTGCTTTGGCCAAGAAGAGCCTTTATTATTGTTTTCTTATTTTATTTTATTTCATGTTTTATTTTTTTGATTTTCCAGCACACAGCGACCGACACGCAGCAAACTACTTCGTGCTGCCATCATCCAACCTTCATCCCTTCTCCATCGCATCACCACCGCGCCGCGCTGCTCCCAGGCACGTCCCTTTGCCTATTCCCTCCCTCACGCCTCCATCCGACCCATACGAACACGCACAATGGGAAGGTACGCCGTCCTCGTCAGCGGTAAGTTTCCACTCCTCGCCCTTTTCCCCTGGCCGCTTCTACAACCGCCCGTCCTCTCACTCGGCACTGACTTCGCCATCTTTCCCTTCCTCTGCCCTCGAAACCGCTCCCTCTCTAACCCGTGGCTGAATAGGCCCCGCTGGATCTGGGAAATCCACCTTCTGCAGCGCCCTCATCACCCACGCCCAGTCAATAGGTCGCAATGTCCACCTCTTCAACCTCGATCCAGCCGCTGAAAAGTTCGAGTTCCAGCCCTCAATCGACATCAAGGAGCTCATCAGCCTCGAAGACGTCATGGAGGAGATGAAGCTAGGTCCCAATGGCGGTCTCATCTACTGCTTCGAGTGAGCCCTCACCCTCGTCCCCCTTCGCATCCGCTCCTGCTCAACGGGCCTACGCACGCGGCATGGCTGACCAGCGCCCTTTTCTATTCGCAATCCCTTGCGCCTCCTGCTCCAGGTATTTGCTCGACAACCTCGACTGGCTCGACGACGAGCTGGGCCAGTACGACGACGACTACATCATCATTGACTGCCCAGGTGAGCCCTTACCCGCTTGGTCCACCTTTTGCCAAATCTGTCCCCGGCATTCTAACACCCCAGGCTTCCTCTGCCGTTTCCCTCCAGGCCAAATCGAGCTCTACACCCACTTCCCCATCATGTCGCGCTTCGTCCAGATCCTGTCGCGAACGTACAACTTCAAGATCTGCGCCACCTACCTGCTCGAGTCGCAGTTTATGGACGACAAGACAAAGTACTTTGCGGGCGTGCTGAGCGCCATGAGCGCCATGATCAACCTCGAGGTACCGCACCTCAACATTCTCAGCAAGATGGACCTGGTCGAGAGGGGAGAGACGGGCGAAGAGGCCAAGGCCGGAAGGAGAAGGGAGATGGAGAGGTGAGTTGGTGGCGTCGGCTCCTTTTTGGTGGTAGTACGGGGGGACTTGAGAGGCTGTAGTTTGGCGCTTCTCTCTGATATACGCTTCCACGGGCGAACCTGTTGTGTACGCATCTTCGGGGTCCGACGCCATCCTTTCTTCGCAGGTACCTCGACCCCGACCCGCTCCTCCTCGCCGGCGAAGTCAACTCAAAGACCAACCCCAAGTTCCACTCTCTCAACCAAGCCCTCGTCCAGCTCGTACGTCCTTTCTCCTCCTCGTTCTTGGTCCCCTTTCCTTCCAAAGCCCAACCCTACGCAACGGACCCTCCCCCCACTAACCTCATTTCCCACATCTTTTTTGTCTTGGACATGGCTGTATGTGGTAGATTGACGACTTCAGCATGGTCTCCTTCATGCCGCTCGATGTGACGAGCGAGGAGTCCGTCGGTACGATCCTCTCTCACATCGATAACGCCATCCAGTACGGCGAAGACGAGGAACCGAAAGAACCAAAGGATATGGATGCTGGTGATTTTGCGGAATAGGAGGGTTTTTTTTTGGTTTTTTTTTTTTTTTTTTTTTCCCCTCCGATCCTTGCCTTTCCCCCTCGGTAGCACTCCTTTTTCGCCTGCCTGGTTTTGCCGATTTCGGTGGGTGGGTGGGTAGAGGAGGAGAGAGTGCCGAGTTGTACTTGTATCGTATCGCAGCATAAATCGAAAAGCGGGGGCGAGTTTGCCCGTCTGATTGTCCGAGCGTGGTTGCGGATGTTGAGTGGGTTGGACATCGTCCCACCGCTGCTCCAGTGTCTGCCTGGGTTTCCTGATGGAAACGGGGAAGACGGCTAATCCAGAAGGAACCCGTACCGCAAAACCGCCGCCACAGGCTCCTGAAACTCATCCACCACCGTCCGCCCGAACGATAAGGACGATACCACCCGCCCACCTACAGAGCCACACACCACATCCACAGACACATGTCACCTCCCAAACGTCAACCACAACCACCTCAAAGAAAGGGGTGAAAATCATCCGTCTTCGATAGACGTACAGCTATTACTACATCGTGATTACATCCGACACTTTGCCAAACCACAGTAGGTGGGATAGGAAGAGAGGGGAGGACGAGACGAGTGGGAACGAGCGAGTTGGAGAAAAAATGCGGAGAGCGAGAGGGCCGTTGTAGAGCATACGTGCATGAATCATACGCGGTGCGATCACCGCTGCGTTTCGGAGAACAAGGGAAGGAACCAGACAATGGGACGAAGCGGAAAGGACCAGAAAAGGGAGGACGGGGGAGGGATGAGGGGGAAGCAAGAGGTCACAGATTGGATACTCGGATCGCTCCGTTCAGCGTTCGCTCCACGGACAAGCGAGAATCGAGCTCCACTCAGGCTCGAGTCTCCTCGGTAGCGTTCCTCGCCTCCGATTCCTGCGCCGCGGCAAACGTCCTCGAGATCCGCTTCGCCGCTGTCCGTCCCAAGCTGCGCGAGATGCTGCTGAAGCGCGAGATGCCGCCCGACTCGCGGTTTTCACCCGCCACGCTCTCGGTCGAATCAATCGAGGCCGCCGACGCAGCGAGCGAGTTGTGCGCCTCCTCTTCCGTGTCCCTGCGCATGAGGTCGTGGCGCGGCGGCCAAGTCGGCCGTTCGCTCCTCGAGAGTCGCTTGTGTTCGCTGGCGCCGCGCCGTTCAGACTCGGGTGACACGGGCTCGATGCCGAGCCCGCTTGCGTTTGCATCGACTGTGCCGGCTTCGGCGATGGTGTTGCGTCGGGAATGGCCAGAGAATGGAGGTCCCGCCGGCTCCAGGCCGGATCGCCACTGGGCCGTGTGAGCCAATGCCTCCCTGTCATCGAGCTCCATCGGCTCGCTGATCAGTTTATGCGCCCGTGCGAGCGACGATCCCGCGCCTTCGTGCGAACTGGGAAATGTGATCCCATCGGCCGCCGCCTGTGCCTCGACTGTCGACGCCTCGCCATGCGTAGCGGGGTTATACGAGGCGGTGGCGTTCGATACGCTGGGAAAGCTCAGCTTGGGCCTGCGCGGGCTCAGCGGAGGCTTGACGATGTCGGCAAGCGTCGACTTTTCGCGCCGTAGCCGCATGCGGGGCGAGTACTCGGAGGCCGAGCGTGCATGGGCGCTCGACGGCGCCATGCTCCGCATTTGGCTGGCCGTCAGGGTGCCACCAAACGTTGCTGCATTCGTCTTGGCCTGTAGTGGCGAATACGGCGACGCTGGAGCCCTCTGAGTGTGCGAGTAGCGATCTGCGGAACGGAAGCGGTCCGACCTCTTCTCGGCGCTACCGTGATCAACGACCGTACCGGCGGGGCTCGCCGGCTCCCGGTTGAGCGCGGGACCGCTTCGAGCGTCGAGGCTCCTCCGAATCTCCTCGACGGGGCTTGCTACCATCGAGACGCGCGAAGTCGAACGCGCGATGGTGAAGCCGTGGTCGTTCATGGCTGCTTTCCTCTGGCGGTCGCGCTCTCTCTCGGCCCGCGTGACGGCCATCAAGCCCTCGGTAAGATTGCGGACTTGCTCGTCGCTGCGTTTGAGAAGGTCCGAAAGGTCTCGGTCAAAGCGCGCAAAGCAGTCCAATGCCTGCTGCGACACCGGGGTCCCGTTGCGATCGCGCATCTCGGCATCGACCTGCGCCTCTAGCGCCGCCTGAATCAGGTCACGAAGGCCGGCGTTGAGCTCCGAGGCGATCGCGACCACTTCGCCGAAGCTCGCCACCATCTCGATCGATTCCGGTCCGGCAGCGGCCGGCGCCGACGAGGAAGTTGAGGGTGCCGAGCAGAAGTACCTTTCAAACATGTCAAAGGCGTTGCGCATATTGCGATCGTGTACCGGATGACTGGCCTCACTAGCTCCTTCCGAGCGAATTCGAGGGTTGGCTAGGCCAAGGCTCGTCGAAGGGAAGCGCGCTGTGGACGGCAATGTCGCAGACTGGATAATGCTGGCCCGACTACCAGCGGCGAGCCTCTGTGCACTGTGGGGATCAGGTGTCATCGGACCGCGGCCGCTCGGGTCAATCGAAGCATGCGAACGGGCAATTGTCGTTCGGCTGTACGGCCTATGATGCCGGGCGACCTCGGCGTCCGTCGAGCGTTCGTTCAGCTCTCCCGAGCCGAGATCCGACAGTGTGGCCGAACGGTCGTGTCGCAGATTGCGGGGCTCCGTCGTTGGCGCCCGACGAATGCGGGAGCTGTCGATTGGGGTGCGATGCAGCCCAAGAGCCGAGTGCGTGCGATGGGACTGCACGCTCGAACTCCTGGAGCCTGAGGCGGCCGCCTTTGGTCCCGCAACAGCAAGCTCTTCGATCCGGTTCCGGAGCTGCAGATGGAGGGAAAGATCGCAATTTTGGGTTTGTCAGGATGGAAGGATTTGGAGGGATAGAAGGAAAGAAAGAGAAATACATCAGTCAGATCCCATGCGGCACATCCCCATGTTCCCCTGCGACCCGCTACCCCGTTACTCACGTCGTCGAGCTCGTTCCACCAACCTAGCCTGCCGCTGTGGCTGGCATCCTTCAGTTCGCCGACACGCTGCCGCAGGGCGCGGAGACGATCGGAAGCCGACGTGGTGTCGGATCGGAGGGCCGGACTGTCGCTGCGCGAACCGGGCAAGGGAGGGAGCACCTCATCATCAAAGACGTCGCGGCCATGTGCCCTCCGCATGCTGACCCTCGATGCGGTCCGATGGAGCTCCGACGCGCCGCCCGAGGACTTTTGCGATCGCGATGACGAAGTCGAAACCTTTCGGATGCGAGCCTCTTCGCTGGGCGATCCCATCTCAGAAGCCCGCGAGCTGCCCCTGCCGCTGTGAGGCGTACCCTGCAGCGAACCCTTGGAGAGATAGCGGTTGGCGGAGCTGGTGTCCACGGAGATGCGGCTACCCTGACTACCGAGTCGCCCGTCATAGTCCATGGCGGGGAGCTCGTCTGCCTGTGCATCGGAGGCGTACCGCTTTCTGCGATAGGTCGATCGAGAGGCCGAGTACGATTCGATGCTGGCGCTGGTGACCGTCTGGCTTGATGCGGCCCGGGTGCCGCTGTCAGCAGTGCTGGCCTTCCGCTTGGGCGGTGCCCGACTGTCGTCGTCTTCACTGGTGTCGCTGGTGACCGAGTCGCTCTGCTCTTGGGCGTGAGCAGCGCGCCAAGCCTTCCGTGCTTCCTTGTCCGGCAGCCGGAATTCAAGGGGTATCGGACTGCGAACAGAAGTCGACTTTCTCTGCACCGACGAATCCGCCACGGTGGCCTCCTCGGTGTTGCCTTTGAGACTGCGCCGCCGAGCCGACGTCGAGGATGCCTCGTCGGGGTTCATGTGCGAACCCAGCGACCTTCGGGCGACTCCGTAGTCTCCGCGCGTCCCGATCGAGGTGGCGGGCCGATTGTCGGGAGGATCTTCCATATTCCTTCCTGCAGACGACCGGGAGATGGATAGGAATGTGGTCGAAGGGCTGCGGTTGGGGTGGTCCGCCGCTGAAGGCGAGATCTGGGGTTCCGTCGACTCGTCTTCGGCAGCGTACCTGCTTTGCACCAAAATTCCCGCCTTGCGAAGCGAAAACTTGAACTGATGCGCTCGCTTGCGCGGCGAATCGCCGTCCTCCTCGAGTATGTCGTTCTGGCCAAGCCGGGACTCTGATCGGATCTGTGTAACATCCTGCTCGTGGAGGAGGCTGCGCCGCTTCCGCTCGGAGCGGTCGGGCGTCTCCGCCGCTACCGTCTCCTCACCGAGCCGGCTTAAGTTGAGCGAGGTGCGCCTGCCCTCGTCGGCGAAGTTGGACCTCATTCCCAGGCTCGATTGTGCCCGGGGTACGAGGCGGCTCGCCGCCGGCAAAGTCGCGGTGCGCTCCGAGGCGTCGTCGACAGCAAAAGATAGGCCGCTGCCCCGTCGCCTTCCCAGCGTGCTCGAAGAGTACCTAAGAGAGGCGCCCGTAGGCGAATCGCTGGAGAGGCGTGTGGAGCGGAAGCTGCCCTGCAGGTCGACCGGGCTGCGGGCCCCAACCGTATCGCTCCCGGTGCGAGACGACGCTGCGGAGGGGGGCCTGCCAAAGCCGGGAACCTGGGAAGGGATCATGAGCTGCTCCGAGGCGGGATTAGGTTCGTTGGAGTGTCTGCGAGAGCGGCCCACGCTGCCGCTGGCACTGCTGGTGGCCTCACTCAAAGGGGGGGTCGGCAATCCGTGAGCACTGGGCTTGCGAGGAGTGCGGTCGGAGTCGTCGAGCATCGCGCTCGCGGCGCCGTGACGTTCCAAAAGGAGGCTGCGACGAGTCGAACTGTAGGGAGAAGGCTTGCCGTAGAGTTGAGTGGTGTGAGCGAAGGCCGATGAGGGCCCTTGCGGTCTGGTTGGGGTGGAGGCGACCGAGTCTGGGAGGCTGTCGCGACTGTGTCGTGCTCGGCCGGGCGGCGGCTTTGACATTGGAGCGCCTGAACACCAATGGCGCCGGTTGGGCGCGCTGGTCGAAAGCGGAACGAGGGGAGACGGGCAGGAGCGGTCGCGGTCCCCTCGGTGAATAGGCAAGATTCGCGGTGGATGACTCCTCAGGGTGGATGTTGCCTAGCGGCTCAGTTGCCCATGGCGGTGGATGGCATTACGGGAGGCGCGGATGCAACGACGAAAGCGGGTCGACGATGTGCGCCCGACGGCGGCAACAACAGGGACGACTTGGACGGACGGAGATGGCGGACGCAGCGGCGATTGACGAGGCGATGGAAAGAAGAGGGCTTGCGACGGTGGATGGTGGTGGCTGGAGGAAATAAAGAGGGGATGACGGGCGAGAGGAGGAAAGAGGGGGCGCAATCTAAAAGCGCGTCCTCTTTTCCAAGCCGCCTATACAGCCAACTACGCACACAAGCGAATAAAGTAATCCCTCGAATTTGCTTTTCCGCAGGGGCCGAATAGGCCAGGCTTGGGCGACGCGAGCGGTTGCGCTTGTGCAAGTGGATGATGGGCTTGTTGCCTGTGCGTGCAGAGCGAATTGTTATTCATAATTAGATACCACATATACCGTATGCACTCTATGCGGGCCTGCTGCGATTACAAAAAAATGTATATGTGCAGTCACACTTCGGTCGGTTGGCCGCTCGCATGTCAAGGGTATAGAGGCCAGAACGGAACCGCGCAGGTCCGCTTTGACTGGCATCAGGTCGAAGCGGAAGCCTTGCAACGCATCCGCCCCGTCCACCAAGACGAGCACGGAAGAGCGCCGCGACGGGCGCAGGAGAGCAGCACGCCAAAGGACCAACACCAGACCCACTCGACCTAGCTCGCCCCCGCCCGCCTAGCGGCAGCGCCAGAGATACATGGGCAGCGACAGGCAGCAACGGCATCGCCGCAAAAAGCAGGGGCGCGATGACCGCAAGCAAGCAATAGTAGCTAGGCTGACTACGCCGCAGGCGGCGGCCGTTGGTGGATGGGCGCTGCGCCTCGGCCCCTTTTACCCTCCGCTCCTGCATGCCCGCCCACCCGCCTCGCTCAACCCGGTTGCGCGCACCTCTGGCCCTTCAGGGTCTCGGCAAATCGAATTAAGAATAGAAAAAAAGCGAGTGGTTTCTGAAATAATCACTATCTGTATTTAAGTTCAAATATAAACATATATATGTATGTATATATATAAGGAACGATAGTGACTTGGCGTCGAGACGCGCGCGTGTAGGCGCGACTGAGTTTTGCGTCGGCGGAGCTCTGAGTAGCCAAGGGGGTTCGGAACCGAAGGGGGCGGTCGCGTTTGACCGTGGTCGGTTGTGCATGTATAAAGTTACTCTCTTTTTCTTTTAAACTCAACATTCCACACAGCCAACCTCACAGTCATGTGCTAAGCAAGCAGACCAATGCAATAATTTACCACAACCATTCTTAGCACCACCACTTACATCACCAGATTGTTTAATCCATTCATTGATTCCTTATGAGGCCAAGCATCCCTCCACCTACTGGTTGCTGTAAGTACTTGGTGTCACTGCTGGCCACCACATCCATCCACTCAACCTTCCCCAAGCTCATCCACTCTCCCAATCCGCTCCCTCCCATCAAGGCCAAGTTGAAAGTTGGTGGGACGTGCCACGTCAGTGCCAGCTGGCACCGATCATCCACTGACACGTCACCTGTATTTAGACTTCCAGCTCCTCACTCGTCTCCTCCCTCCTGATTATCATCATCACAATCATCCTAAGGAATCCAGATCAACCTCCGACCTCACCGTCTAACTGATTAAGAGTCTGAGTTGCTCTTTTGAGCTAGACCATCAGTACGACAGGTTCAGCAACTGCCACACAGTCATCAGCACCATGGAGGACGAAGTCAGCAGAAGCACTGAGGTCAACCTCCACCAGCTCATCACTCAGCTTCAGGAAGAGCTGGCCACAGTCAAGGCCAACCAACAGTCCCAGCCCCATGATGCCAAGGACGAGGACAGCACCCCTGCCAATGGCCTCACGGTGAAGGTCAAGACCAACATCAAGAAGGTGGCCGGCACCATTGAGAAGCTCAAGAGGTCCAGCTCTGCATTCTACACATGGAGTGAGATGCTTCAGGATGCACTTGACGACCTGCCCAACGCCTACTCCATCCTCACTGGTGAGGATGTGATGTACAAGCCCTATGGTGCCAACTACGATAAGGACATCGACACCTTCCTCAGCACCATCATCAGGTTCACCGTGGACAACTCTGACAACAATGGCAATGTCAAGGACATCATTGAGCAGGTCCCACAGGATGACCGCCGCAAGGGTAGTGCCCTCTACCGTGCCCTCAAGAACACCCTCACCATTGGAGACGTGGCCATGGCCTGCCAGATCAAGAAGGAGCTCATGCAACTGCAGCTTGAGACCACTGTTGAGGCTCTGGGTGAACGCATCAACAAGCTTGCCATCTCTGGTGAGCGGGCCGGTGTCACCATCACTGAGCAGGACCAGAAGGAAGCACTCCTCTCAGCCTGTGAGGAGGACCCCCGCCTTGCCATGACAGTCTGCTCCATCGAAGCCGGCAACAACCCAGCCCATCAGTCCTACCAGGGAGCACTCAGCTTCCTCACTGCTCAAGACCGCAAGTATGCCAAGGATGAGGATGCTCGCCTGGGACGTAGCAAGAAGGGCACCCTGGTTCCTGTGCACACAGCCAATACCATCAAGGGCAAGAGCAAGAGCAGCAGCAAGAGCAAGAACAGTAACATCACCTGTCGCTATTGCCACCTGAGGGGTCACTACACCCGTGACTGTGATGACCCCAACTTTGACATCAACATCTTCAACCATGCCAAAGCCAAGTATGAGGAGAGGGAGCGCCGCAACCGTGACCGCAAGAGCAGCAAAGGCAAGGGCAAGAGCTATGGCAAGAACAAGCCCAGCAAGGAGGACCGCAAGGCCCAGAAGGCCTCAGTGGACTCTGACAGCGACTACTCCTCTGCCACTGAGGCCAGCAGCAACATCACCAGCAACAGCACCAGCGACTCTGTGAGTCACCAGCTCCACCATGCCATGCGCTCCTCCCTCAGCAGCAAGAGGTCCGATGCCTGGATCCTTGACACTGGAGCCACAGCCCACATGAGCAACAAGGCCACCAGCTTCCTCAAGCTGGCCAGCTCTACCGGCACAGTCACCCTGGCAGATGGTGGCAAGACAGATATCAAGGGCATTGGCACCATCTACCTCCCAGTCAAGCAGGACAGCGGTCTGACCAAGCACCTCATCCTCCGGCGCTGCCTCTATGTCCCAGGACTAGGCGACAACCTGATCTCAGGTCCACAGCTCACACGACATGGCTACTCAGTCAAGCTCACAGATGTCAGTGCCACCCTCAGGCACCCCAAACAGGGCACAGTGTGCATCCCAAAGCACAAGGAGTCGTGGCAGATCCTTGCCCCTCCAGCCAAAGCGCTAGCTGCCTCTGCCTCTGATGTGACCAGCCTCTGGCATGCCCGTATGGGCCACCCAAGCAATCAAAGGCTCCGCCATCTTCACCTCCATGCTACTGGCGTGCCTGCCAATGTTGGCAAGTGTGACCCTGAGGTCTGCAACATCTGCGTGTTATCAAAGCATGCTGCCAAGCAATTCCCAAAGAGCACCACACCAGTCAGCAAGCACCGTCTCCAACTGGTCCACATTGACCTCATTGGCCCCATCCGGGGGATGCGCCACTTTCCCAAGGAGTACATCATGTGCATTGTAGACGATGCCAGCCGCTTTGTGTGGGCTATTCCCATCGAGTCAAAGGCAGCTGCATCTGACAAGCTCAAGCACTGGTTGACTGCAGCTGAGTCCCACACCGGCAACAGGGCAAGGACCTTCAGGTCCGACAATGGCCAAGAGTGGCTCAAGAAGGAGTGCCAGCGGTGGACAGCAGACAAGGGGATTGTATGGCAGCTCACTGCCTACCACACCAGCGAGCAGAATGGTGTGGCAGAGAGCATGAACCGCACCATTGGCAGGACCATGCGTGCACTCCTCAAGCAGGCCAACCTGGATGACAAACACTGGAAGGCTGCTGCAACCACTGCAGCCTACCTCATCAACCGCCTACCAGCCAAGAGGATCGGCAACAAGCTGCCATACCAGAGGTGGTACAAGAGGAAGCCCGACCTAAGCGGGCTCAGAAGGTTTGGCTGCCTTGCCTATGCCAAGGATGATTCCCCAAGGGGTAAGCTGGCAGACCGCAGCATCCCTGGTATCTTCCTGGGGTACGATGAAGGAAGGAAGTCATACAGGGTCTACACTCCTGGTCATCGCCCCTTTGAGCGATGGAGCCGGAATGTCATCTTTGATGAGTCCAAGGATGGTACCTCAACCAGCATCATCAAGCAGTACGAGCCCCAGCCTCAGTACTTTGACCTCTCAGTGCTGTCACAGGATGACCCAGCTCCAGCCGCCATCAAGCCAACAACAACAGATCAGAGCAAAGCCCCTGGGTCCAGCCATCAGCCAATCATCATTGAAGAACAGCCCTCGTCTGATGCAGCCAACTCACCACCGGATGTGTCACAACCAGCCGACCAGGATGACAACCAGTCACAGCCATCAGCCCAATCTCAGCCAGAGCCATCAGGTGCAGTCCAGCACGAGGTACCAACACAACCACAGTCAAAGCCAGATGTGCCCAAGGCCACGCTGTGGGTAGAGGTGCCAGCACGCAAGCCAAATGTCCCACCACCACCATCCACTCGACAGCGGAGGGCCAAGCAAGCAGCTCCACCAGCACCAAACCTCAGCATCCAGCAGCAGAGCCGTGAGAGGGCCAAGCAAATGCAGCAACAGCGTGAAGCAGCAGCCAGAGACCGAGCCAGCAACAGCCAGCATGAGCGCATCTACAACCTCCGACAAAAGGCACAGTCCAGCAGGCAGAAGGCCAAGGCCAGCACCCAGGCCAGTAGCCATGCTCGCCTCATCAAGATGGTCCAGATGAGCTCCTCTGCTGGTGGTGAGGATGGCCTCCCAGTCAATGTCAGCATGGCACTAGCCTCCAAAGAGCACGGTCCACACTGGGCTGCAGCTCGCAAGAAGGAGTTTGACTCTCTCCGCAGCAAAAAGACTTGGGTACCTGTGGACAAGCTACCACCGGGCACCAAGGTTGTCAAGCACAAGGAGATCCTCATACGCAAGATGGACAAGGACTTCAAGCCAGGCAAATACAAGTGCCAAGTGGTTGCCAAGGGGTTCTCCCAAATCCATGGAGTCAACTACAATGAGACCAAGTCCTCAGTCGCATGCATGGAGCAGGTCCGCCTCATCATCTCTATTGCAGCACAACTAGGCTGGGAGCTGGAATCAGCCGATGCTGTCACAGCCTTCCTCAATGCCCCGCTCAAGGAGTTGGTCTACATGACAGACCCAGAGAACCCAGGCCGGTATGTCCGTCTCATCAAGACTCTCTATGGCCTCAAACAATCACCACGGGAGTGGGAACAGGTGGTCCAAGCCACCATGAAAGGGATAGGCTTCAAGCAGTCCACTGTCTCGCCCTGCATCTTCATTCGTGGCAAGAGGCAGGACCTGGTCATAGCAGTGGTCTATGTTGATGACTTCCTGTTCACATCACCCAGTGCTAAGGCCATTGCCAAGGCCAAGAAGGAGATCAGCAGCAAGTTTGAGCTCACAGACAACGGGCCTGCTCAACACTTCCTGG
>JALNIF010001701.1:0-12893 GCA_026284005.1 Thecaphora frezii | reverse complement strand
CGAGAGTATGGTGGGGAAGAGCACGGACCGGTGGACGTCGAAAACGGGCCGGCACTGGACGAAGAGGACGAGGAAGATCCGGTCACGTTCCGTGTGGGCACGCTGTTCCGGCATCGGACGTACGGCTACCTCGCCTGTATCCTGGGCTGGGACCCGCATTGCGCCGCCCCCGAGGAGTGGATCATGAACATGGGCATCGACCAACTTCCGCCGCCCGCGCCAATCCCTTCGTCGTCCGCGCCGTGGAACCAGCCGAGGGGATCCGGAGACTCGAGCGGTACCGACGAATTCGTCGCCTCTCCCACGTCGCCTCTGGTGCGCGGCGGTTTCAAGAGCACGCGGATGAAGCGAGAGAAAAAGGGCGGCAGACACCAGCCCTTCTACCACAGCCAAGTGGCCGACGGGACGCGGAGGTACGTCGCCGAGGTCAACGTGCGCCCCGTTGCCAAGCCGTCCGCTGACGAGGCGAGGCAGGATGCAGAGGCCATCCGGCACCTGCTGAAGCTGCGCGGTCTGGGCGAATACTTTCGCTGCTTTGACCAGAGGGCGTGGAGGATGCGGCGCAACCGAGAATGCCAAGAGATGTTCCCCGACGACTGGTCGGACGATGAAGACGAAGACGAGGAGGACTGGCAAGACGAGCAAGCGGCGCGGCAACAGCACGAGCAGCAGTATGGTTACCAACAGCAGCAGGGCGGTGCGCTGCAGCTGCACCTGTCGCCACCGCCTCGATCTCTGCATGCCGAAACTCAAGTGGAGCGCTTGTCCGAGGACGGCAGCTGGTGAAAGTCGAAGACCACCTTGTACGTATTGGGCGATACGCAACGCAATCAACGCCTTCCGGCACCACCTGCCATCTCCTCCGGATGCTTCAATTCGCCCACTTGTGGTAGCAAACCTGTCTGGCGTTTAGATTAGGTGTTCCTGTACAACCGCTAGACGCCTGCGCTTCGATACCACCTGACTTTTCCGTCCTGTCCGCCCGTGACAAACTTGGAACCCTGCCCGAGGCCTCCCATCGCGGTGGCATTTCGAGCGGCCGAGGCGGCGTCCTGCAGTTGCTGCTGCGGATGGGATTGTGAGGTTTCGGTGCGCGACGGGCTTGGTTTCCAATCGAGGCACCATACCTCGTCGAGCTCGGTGCAGGTGCAGACGCATGACTTGGGCGTCACGGCCAAGTCCCACAGCTTGATGGTTCGGTCAGTGGATCTGCAACGGGACAGCGTGCGGTTGGGGTACAACGGATTAGCGAAAATCTGCAGAACAACAAGAGCCTCGAGGAGAAAAAAAGCAAGGAGAGAAAAGGGCGAGAGGGAGAGAGTAGGGGAGAAAAGACTCACGCCGTAGCTACGATCCTCCCTTCAGCGGCTGGACAACTCTTGATGTCCATCACCCACCCTCGATGTCCCTGTAGCCCGGCAACAGTCCCTCCCAGCCTCGCCCGCGCTTCGCTAGCTGCGTCGTCATGCGTCTCGCTCGCAGCCGACCGCTCCTGGGCCCTGACATCGTGGAGCGTGACGGTGCGATCGTCGCATCCGGCGATCAAATGGTCCTTTGCATCAAAGTGGAGCGCGCGCACCGGCGACGCATGGTCGGCGTAGGTGGTGAGCAGCTCCAATTGCCACATCTGGTCGGCCGAGGGACGGAGCGAGTAGAGAAACACCTGTCCCGTCGATGCAGCGACGGCGAGGAGGGTGCCGGGCTCGTTGAAGGCGAGCTTGGTACCAAAGGGGGAGGCGGAGGTGGCGTGGGGCAGAGCGTGGCCGAGCAACGCTCCAAACGATTTGGGCATGGCTGAGTGGATGCTGGGGCGGGCGCCGATACCGACCGAGGCAAAGACGGTTCCGGTGGGATGGAGCGCTGTCGACCACGCCTCCGAGACGCTGTTGGACGCCGAGGCTATCGAGTCGATCGAAGCGATCAGCACCGTCTCCGGGATAGGCGCGGGCGCGGGCGCCGAAACCTCGTCCGAGCCGAGCTCGACCTGGTCGCCTATACTGTCGTCTCGGGGTCTGGTCTGTGGTTCGGGCAGTTCGGCGAGGTCCCAGAGGGCAAGGCTGCCATCGATCGAGGACGACAGGAGGAAGCGGGTGTCGTGCGAGGCGGTGAGTGCGTGGACACTGTTGCGGTGCGGCTGCGGAAGCGGTGCAAGCGGGAGAGCCGTGGTGGCATCCCACGCCTTGATCGTGCCGGAAAGGTCAGACGAGAGGACGGTGCGAGAGGTCCAGCAGACCGAGAGGACGGCGGAAGTGTGCGACGCCGAGGAGGGGGTCTCGAGGTCGACAAGGTATTGGAGAGACTTTTAGAGAGTGGAACGAGGAGGTATTGGGAGATGGTGCGAGGCAGAGAGAGAGAGAGAGAGAGAGAGAGAGCGGGCGTTTTTGGGGGGTCAGATGAAGGGGCGCAGGATTAGGACAGGAAAGGCAAAGATCGACGTACCATGGCGTGTGGGTGTTGTGCGCGAGCAGAGGCAAGAGGCAAGAGGCAAGAGGCAAGAGGCAGAAGGCAGACAAAGAGGGCGTGATGTGAGGGAGGCGCGTGGAACAAGTGACGGTGCAGTTCAAAAGCGGCGCGTCGAGCAGCCGTGACTTGTGAGGTGGAGGAAGAGCGGAGGTAAAGTTAGAGTAACTAATCCTTAATTCATTCTCATGCAAAGCTTCAAATCAAACTCATGGCACAAACTAGTAATCCTAATGCCATTCGCGTGGGTACAACTAACGTGGGCGTGGGGGTGATCGGCTCGTGCATGCCGCCGCGATTATTCATTATTGATTCCAATAAGAATCTTCAATCCACCTCTGTTTTTCGCACTCTCTGAAAGTGAAAGAGAGAGTGAAAGAGAGAGTGAAAGAGAGAGAGAGAGAGAGAGAGAGAGTGAGTGTG
This sequence comes from Thecaphora frezii, assembly GCA_026284005.1. Lineage (NCBI taxonomy): Eukaryota > Fungi > Basidiomycota > Ustilaginomycetes > Urocystidales > Glomosporiaceae > Thecaphora > Thecaphora frezii. The sequence goes on along the minus strand of JALNIF010001701.1, from coordinate 10,010 downwards.
CGTGTGTGTGTGTGTGTGTGTGAAAGAGAGAGAAACGTGAATGTTGAACGCCCTCTGATCCGTTTGCTCCCTTACTCTTTCCCCCCTCCCAACCATCATCCTTGCTCCGCCCCTTTTCTTCTTTTTGTGACCTCTCTCGCCCCTCGTCTGTGCGCCTGCGCCTGCGCGTACGAAAACCTCCATCTTGCCTTGTCCGCTTCGTCTGTCCCGCCTGTCCTTCTTCCTTCGACGTGGCCCCCGCCATGGTCGTCTGCAGATTCTTCCAGCAGGGCCGGTGCGCCTACGGCGAAAACTGCAAGTTTGAGCATCCCTCGGCCAACAAGAGTACGTCGCCTCCCCTCCTCCCCCTCTGCACCCGCGCATCAGGCTCCGCATCGTTCCGCACACACTAGCAGCGCTGCCACGCCTCTACCTCTCCCTCACCCTCTCCCCTCTCTCCCTCCTTCTTGTCCTATCGATCCAGCGGCGACATTCGGCCAGTCCTCGTTCGCTTCCTCTTCGGCTTTTGGAAGTAACTCTGGACCTTCGGCCTTCGGCGGTGGAGCTAACCGCACCTCGGCATTCGGCGCTCCCTCGGCCTTTGGTGCAACGTCCGCCCCGTCTGCATTTGGTACTACATCGGCCTTTGGTTCAGCACCACGTACCGGCGGTTCTGCCTTTGGCAGCGTAGGCGGCGGGACGGGCGCGCCGTCCGCCTTTGGCGCTACCACTTCCACGCCCTCTGCCTTTGGAGGAGATACATCGACGCCCTCAGCATTCGGCGGTAACAAGTCGACGCCCTCAGCGTTCGGCGGCAGTGCATCGACCGGCTCGACCTTTGGAGCACCCAGTGCCTTTGGTGCCCGACCCGCCGGCGGGTCGGCGTTTGGCTCATCCTCGGCATTTGGCGGCAGCACCTCGACGCCCACCAGTGCATTTGGAGCGAACGCACCTTCGGCGTTTGGTGCAAAACCTGCGGGGGGCGCCAGCGCCTTTAGCGGAGGGGCCAGCGGCGCTGCGGCACAATCCGGGACGGCCCACGATCCCAACGATCCGCAAGTCACACTCACCCCACAGGGCATTGCGGAGGATCTGGGGCCCCATGGTCGACCCCTGTGGAAGCTGACTGTCTATGGACCCGCCAGGGGAGAACCCAACTTGGTGGCCAATAAGGATTTGAGCCAGGAGGAGCTGAGGCTGATGGCCTACACCGCGAGGGCGCAGGGACAAGAGGCTGCCTACGTAAGTCGTCCCCCTCTTCTGATCCTTCCGTCCCGGACTCCACCGCGACGATTCCGGACGAGCGTCGATGGAAGAGCACGGCTGACATCCGCTATCTGGTTGGCAATGGATGCAGACGCAACACGAGCAGACGCTCGTTCAACAGGCCGAAGAGGCGTTCCGGCCCCTCTTCACCGATACAAACCAGGCCTGCCAGAAGGCGGAGCGCAACCGTGCCGAGTACAACCGGGCTCGAGCGGCGGCCACCAACGCTCCCAGCGCGTTCAGTTCCACCTCAACCCCGAGCGCCTTTGGAGCTCCATCGGCGTTTGGCGCGACCAACCCTCCGGCCGGCAGCGCCTTTGGCTCCACCGCAACGCCCAGCGCATTCGGCGCCCCTTCGGCGTTTGGTGGCGCCTCGGGCGCGAAGCCGACCGGATCTGCGTTTGGTGCCCCCTCCGCGTTTGGTACATCGAAGCCGCCGTCTGCATTCGGATCGACGTCGGCACCTGGCGCTGCGCCGGGGGCGTCTGCGTTTGGATCGACAGCGATACCTAGCGCCTTTGGCCAGGCATCGGCGTTTGGATCGATGGCCAAGCCCTCTGCGTTTGGAGGTAACGCATTTGGCCAGCCTTCGGCGTTTGGAGCCGCTTCGCAAGCGACGCCCGCCGCGGGCGCCGCGGCCCCTTCAGCGTTTGGCGCCCCTTCCGCTCCATCCGCCTTTGGCGCACCCAACACGACTTCGACCAGCGGTGCACCAACGACCTCTGCATTTGGCAGTACGAGCCAACCGAGCCCGTTCGGCGCCACCTCTGCATTCGGTAACCCGACCTCGACGACGGCGCCGGGGAGCGCATTCGGCGCCTCATTGGCGTCTGCGTTTGGCCAGACGGCATTTGGCGGCTCGGGCTTTTCGGCGGCCAAACCGACGGCTAAAATGGACCCCTATGCGCAGTTTGCGCCCAAGGTGGAGGACCTCACAGAGAGCGTGCTCAAGTGCTTCAGGGGTGAGAGGTTTAGTTGGGGCGTGATTCCGTTGGTGGAACCGCCGGTGGATGTTAGGTGAGAGCTGGTTGAGCAATGGTGAAGTCGCGAGTATACCCCCTTTTCTCCCTCTGTTTCCTGAGTGTGTGGTTTGTGGACGGTGTGTGGGGGTTTGAGTAGGGTAGGAGGGCGCGATGAGTTCTATAGGCGTGAATGTGATAAAAAAGCAGCAAGGATTGCAGGCGAGTGTTATCTAAGTCGAGCGGCGGGCCGGATCAGAGCAGAGCGGAGCGGGCCGGATCGTATTGCACAGCGCTACGCATTACACACAAACAGCAGCAGCAATGTGCCCATGCGGAGGGATGAAAGCGAGGTCAAAGGAGGAAAGGGCGAGTGGGCGAAGCAAAGCGCTTGGGCCTGTCTAGTATCCCGAGGCGCCTGGTGCCGTCTCGCCTTCTTTCCTGAGGCTGAGGTAGATTCCCTTCATTCTCGAGAGGTCGGTGGCGCCGGGCGTGGTGCGCGCGATCGTCTTGCTCTGGCTGTTTTGCAGATCGAGGATCTTGCAGACGCGCGTCCACGTGGTGCCCTCGGCCAGCTCGCGCGTTCGCTCCTCGTGGAACTTGGCCTCGGCTTCCCTGTCGTCGTCGCCGTTGTCAGTAGTCGTAGTGGTTTAAGAGTAAGAGGTTCGTCAGAATGGCGTTGGGAGGGTGCGGACGAAGGAAGAAAAGCGAGGGGAAAGGGGAAGCGTGGAGAAAAGGTGTTGCAAAAAGGGAGGAGGCGCGACAACGCACTTGTTCTTGGCAATATTCTTTTTCTTTTTGGTGTTGTACTCGGCGTAAAAGTTGTCAATGTCGCGCTCCGCCTTGGAGATGGCCTCGGCCTTTTTGCGCTCGGCCTCAGCATCGCGGCGAGCAATGTCGTCTTTCTGCTTCTCCCTCCAGAGCCTGTATGTGGCAGACAATGTTGAGGGTTGGCAAGCGCATCGGTCGTTAGTAGGTGCGCACGGATGTCGACCAACAAGGGCGCGCTGCAAGGTCTCCCGCCGCGAGGGCAGAGAAAGAGACGAAGAGCAGGAAGAGGAGGGGACTTACCGGACAGCCTCGGGCTCCTCGTCATCGTCATCGTAGTTAGCCGAGGTGTAGGTGGCATTATGTTGGCTCGACGTCGGCATCGGTGCGGCGGCCGGGGTGGCCAAGTATCCGTTCTGCAAGCAAGAGCAGAGCCCACGGCAGGGAGAGCAGGGAGAGAAATGCCCAAAGGGACGATCATCAGACCAGCCCGCTCGACCTTCAACCCCCAGATGAGCCTCTCTGAGCCGAGCACAGATCAAACTTACCGTCGCACCTCCACCAAAGTTGTCCGTCGGCTCCTCTGGGATCTCGGGGAAACTGGACTCGAACTGCTGCCTCTCATCCTGCTCTCCGTTGGCGCCACCAACCGAAGGCACGCTCGCCGCCTGGACGGGCTCGTCGTCAAAGCCAAAGCCGCCCGAGCCGGCACCGGCCGACGGTGCGGGGATGCCGTCGTCGTCGAGGGCAGGGAAGGCAGAGGCAGAACGTTCAAAGTCGTCATGCACCGGTGCGGCGGTGGACGCGGCTCCGCCGGCGCCAAAGAGGTCGGCGTCGCCCGAAAGGACGCCGGCGGCCTCGCGCTCTCGGGCAAGGAAGTCGGCGGTAGGGTCGACCTCTTTGGGGGAGCCGAAGTCAAACGACATGGTGGAAGAGGCTGTGCTGGATGTGAAGGCGGTGCGTGTGAGCTGGATTGAAGGCGGGGGAGGCGGAGCGATGGCGCGGCGGCAGTTAGGGTGATGGATGCGTAATGCGAGGCGGGCTGTGGCAAGAGATGGAAAAAGAGATGGAAAAAGAGATGGAAAAAGAGCGGATGCGCTGAGCTGTCGAGGTGCGTCTATCGGAGCGACGGAAATGCTGGCTGAGGGTGATGGATGTGAACAAGAGCCGCACAGGAAAAGGGGGTGTGAGGCGCGATGCGTGCAAGGGTAACGGTGTGATGTTATGGTTGACCCTTCGACCAAGTGTGAATGGCGGAGAAGCTTTTGTCGGCTTTGCCGCTGAGCCTGGCTGTATATGTGGGGTGTGTGTGTGTGTGTGTGTGTGTGTCTCTCTCTGGGATTCTGTGCCTCGAGCCCTCTGCGAGGCGCGCCCGAAGCGGTGGTGATGCGTCTGTGCGTCGCCCCGATACGATCCCATTCACCCACGTACTCTCTCTGACACCTCGACCCGCTTGGGTTGGAATAATCATAATTCAACTCGACTGGAAACCTATACTTCGTCCTGCGACACCCTAGCCTTGCCAGGCCCAGCCCTTCAGCCCTTCGACTACTGTTGGCTCGCCAGCGCGACAGCCTCCCTCACGCCCCAACGTGATCGATCAGACGCGACTCGCACGAGAACCGCGCGTCGTCGGTCCTAGCCGCTGTTATCGGGCAGCCGACCTACTTCATCCGTGGATCCGGCATCCGCTTGCAAGCCCGTCCCTCTCACCGCACACGCAAGCAGCAACTGCAACGACGCTTGAAGGTGGCAGCGCTTCCGCCGTCCAGCTGAACACAACATTCGTGGGGCATATGCATCGGCTTCAGGAAAGGAGGCGAGTGTGCAAAGTATATGGGGGGTTGGAATGAGAATACATGGATGCGTAGAGCGTGCCTGCCCTGCCTATTGAAGGCGTCTTCCCCCTCCTCCTTTCCTGCAAGAGACACATGTAGGGGGTTACAAATGTAGGGCGGAGGCCTTTTGGTGGGGGTTTTTTTTTTGTGTGGGTGTGGATAGGGTTCTGGTTGGTGATGCCGGAAGAAGCCTCCGCTTTGGAAAAAGGCAGCCGGACCGAATGTTGCTGTATCCGAGGGCTGGTCGAAAGGGATATCGCATCGCCTGCCGGACCGCCTCGTAGCTCCAAAGCAATCTGACATTCCCCTTCCGCACCGGGCAATCTCCGGAACCCCTTGATCCTCCTTTCTTAGCGGAGCTTGACCTCCGCACAAAATCGCAAGATCGCTTTTCCGTCACTCCATATCACGACATCGGCCCCTCCCTGCCGCCTTCACACTCAACGTCGACTGGTACCGTTGTGTCGGTTGTCCGAGAAGCTCAAAATCCCGTCCGTTATGCCATTGCTGATACAGTGCTGGAAATCGAGGACGGGTTTAGAACTTTCCGAATTGCTTGGCGGCCTTCTCAGCGCTCTTGTTCTTCGAGACCTTGAGCACGTTGAATCGGACCGTCTTTGAGAGGGGTCGGCACTGGCCAACGGTGACGGTGTCACCGACCTCGACACGGAAAGCGGGAGAGACGTGGGCAGCAAGGTTCTTGTGCCTCTTCTCGTATCGCTGGTACTTGGGGACGTAGTGGAGGTACTCCCGTCGGATGATGATGGTGCGGGTCATCTTGGTCGAGACGACACGGCCGGTGAGGATACGGCCGCGGATCGAAACCAGACCGGTCCAGGGGCACTTCTTGTCTGTGTGGCGTCGCCCAGGACGGAACGATTAAAGAGGATATCTCCGAGGCGATTAGCTTTTCCTTCGCAATGCGCCGTCAGGATCTCATGCTGCAGCTCTCCGTGCCCGTTCGCCACGCCAGATCCAGCAACGCTCGCTCGGCCTATCAATATGGCCTTTGCCACTTTTCGTCTTGCCTTCAGGATTGCTCCCGAAGCCTGTATATCGGCCTTCAAGGGACCCACCATGGCAGCAAGCGTTTCAGCCCGCCTTCGCTAAGAGCCTACGTCGACCCTTCCGACTGCAACTCCTCCTGTTCCTCCCGTTCTAACACCTCCTTTGCCGGATCCCCAAGTTACGCCACCTCTGCCTGTTCGACCGAAACGCCTGCGCAGTGCCCGTTTCCACCATACCTCGGCCGGCGGCCCGTATCCCCGGCCCTTCCAGCTCTGAAGGTAGCCCCGCAATGCCGGAATTTTCAATCTTCCGGGATTAAGATAACTGCCTGCACGATTCCGCCCTACGCTAGCTAGCCCAGTTTCCAGAACAGAGGTTCCCCTAGGCTGTCGCTTCGACAGATGCTGTGGCTGGCTGCCGGGCAGAGTGGCGGGCGATGCTGGTTCCAACGTTGCCGGATGCTGGAGAGCTGAGATTTTCATTGTCGGCAGGAAAACTTACCGATGTAAGTACCCTCAATGGCGGCACGGGGGGTCTTGAAGCCAAGACCGACGTCCTTGTACCATCGTCGGTCACGGGTGGTCTTCCTGGCAGCCTTCGAGTTGTAGAAGATAGGCTGCTTCTGGAAGGCCTTCTCCGTCTGGACACCGAGCTCGACGTTGGACATATTGGGCGATACGGGGGTTGTTGATGATGACGGGGGAGGGTGTCGATGGGGCGGGGTTTCTTGAGGTGAGGGTTCGGTACCTTGACGATGACGGGGAACGGGCGGGGATGGCAAAATGTGGGCCCCTTGCTCTGCCTAACTCGCATCCGCACTCGCACTCTCCCTTCCCCTCCTCGCCCATCCTCACCCTCGCCCGCACACCCACCCTTCTGCTTCTCTGCCGACTGGGTTGGTTGTTTTGCCCTCTTTACTTGTGTCACCTTTTTTTCTTTTGAACCTCCTAACTCTTTTCTTTTCTCTTTTCTCTTTTCTCTTTTCTCTTTTCTCTTTTCTCTTTTTTATTTTTTATTTTTTATTTTTTAGTTTTTAGTTTTTAGTTTTTAGTTTTTAGTTTTTAGTTTTTATTTTTTTTTCGTTTCTTTTCAAATCTCGCTCAACCTTCGAGGCGCGCGCTCGATCGCTTCACGCCTCCCATCGTTGATTTCTAATAGGCTCAAGTTGTCGCTGTACTCCTGAATAGAACAACGCGCCCCTTCATTACACAGTAAGAATTTATCACGTGGGCTTTACCTTCGGCCGAAGCGGTCTGAGTTATCGAGCCCTCTTGAATTTCAAGCGCCAAATTTTTCTTCCTATTTTGGATTCAAAGTCAAGGCAGGATAAGCGGACCCACAGTCGACCACTTACGGTACCTCGCACACCTTGGCAATCGGGCAAAACGGATGCCTAGAGTGGGAGAGGAGGATGTGAAAATGTTAGGGTGAGCGAAACAGTCGAGCGATGCGCCGGCTGTGGACGGAGAAGAAGGTGTCGCCGCCATCGGGCCACCATCTTTCCATCACACATCGTCAAACCCGTGCTGAGTTGGAATCGCCCAGTTCTTTGCGAGTCCTTTCGAAGAAGCCTTCCTGCCCCTTCACTTCATTTACCACACCCCCCAAACACCCCCATCAACCAACGAATCACCATGTCCGACGTCGAGGAGGTTCCCCAGGACGTTCAGGAGGTCGAGGTCGCCGAGGCCGCCCCCGCCAAGGGCTCCATGACCATTGAGGAGGCTCTCCAGGAAGTCCTCAAGAAGTCGCTCATCCACGATGGTCTTGCCCGTGGTCTCCGCGAGTGCGCCAAGGCCCTCGACAGGCGCCAGGCCCACCTTTGCGTTCTCGTCGAGACCTGCAACGAGGCCGAGTACCTCAAGCTCATCGAGGCTCTCTGCACCGAGCACAAGATCGACCTGCTCAAGGTCTCCGACCCCAAGACCCTCGGCACCTGGGCTGGTCTCTGCAAGATCGACCGTGAGGGTAACCCCAGGAAGGTCGTTGGCTGCTCGTGCGTTGTCGTCCGCGACTACGGCGAGGAGTCCGAGGGTCTCAACGTTCTCCTCGAGTACTTCAAGAGCCGTTAAATCGGTTATCCTGAAAGAGGCCTTGGTGGTCTGATGTGGGCGAACTTTCAACGTGAGTAACTGTTATGAAATGGTCGTCATGATGAGAGGTGGGAAGGAGAGCGATGCGGTCGGAGGCACGGAGGGAAAGGCATGCGGGTCACTTCAAGATGAACAACAGGACTCCCTCAACGGAATGTGGCTTGGCTACCACTTTCGCGCAGATTGTGGTGCCAAGTTACAGGGTAGACAACCTCCTATCCGGAATCATTATATACGTCTGATACTCGACCGCTGCCGTCGGGAAAGTTGTCGATGGAGGATGCTGGGCGATGGGATAAACGGGTCGCGATGGCCAGGGCCGCTCTCGCTTTCCCATCAGTGCCAGAACTTCTCTTCTGACCTTCATCATCCTCTATCCCTCAACCGTTTGCAGGTTGATATCATATACCAGCAAGCCGCTCGAAACCGTCAGAACTTGCTGATCAAAAGGGAGCTATCCTTCGTCTATGGCGAGGCTCTCGCCAAGCATCCTCGCGCTGTTGTCGTCATCCGCCCGTCTTTCCTTTTGCATCACGAATGAAACGACACTGTCGACGGATCAAACTTTGCCTAAGCTTCATGCCGTGTAAGGATGTGTTTTGTGCAATGTGTGTTGTGAGGGTACAAGTACAGTGGTACAGTGATGTGATGTGCGTTGCGATGTCGTCTCTTCAGCTTGGCCGTCGTGTCGTCATCGTGTCCTCGTCGTGCTCCTGCCGGGAACCGGCTCGCTGAGAACGCACGGGCCTGCTGGTTCAGGTAAACCCTAGAAATACCGGGGCCGATGAGGGCCAAATCCGCCTGGCCCGCCCTTGGCGGCTGCTGGAGCGGAGGGTATCGTCGGGTCGGGCTTTGTAACGCATTCGAGAACGTCACCGTCCACGAGCCTGAGCTGCTGCATGGTCGTCTTCGCCGCCCTCTCGTCAACCTCCTCTTTGAGATCTGCGAACGCGCGCTTCGCGGCAGTATCCAGCTCGATGCCGTCCATCAGCTCCTCGATGTCTTCCAGCGCCACTCGCGTGACGCCAGCGCCCGCCTCGCGAGCCACCGACTGCGATCGACGGGCGTCGAAGTAGATCACTCGGAAGGCGTGGAGCGACAACGGTTGCGATAGGGAGGGATTGGCCTCGTGTAGCATCTGGGCCACTTCCCGAAGCGTGGTTGTCTTCCTATAACCCGCACAGAGCCGGAAAGATGCGATCAAAAGGCCATGATCAGCATTTAGGCGAGAAGGCCACCTGGACTTCCATAAAGGGTTCGAAAACCCACCACACGTATAGCTTGTACTCGTCCTGCATCGGCCTCACTCTCGGGTCAAAGTCGGCGAGGGGCCTGTGGGCGTCCAGAATGGCAGTGTTGTTGAAGTACGAACCATCCACGCAAGCGTCAGCTGGCAATACAGCTACGTATCGAGGGGGAGGCGGCGCTTACCGGAAAGGCGCAGGCCTTGCAAAGCATCTGAGCAGGAAGGGGGTGGCCTGCGAGAAGGAAGAGTTTTCGGTATGATGCTTCCGTTTTCAATATGCCGAGGATCTCAGTCGCACCTTGTGACTCTACTCACGTCGTCGCCTGGAGACGGTGGGCTGGGCATATCTGCGGGGTTGAGATGGGCAGAAAAAGCCTCGTGCTCGATTGCTGTTAAGAACCGGAACGAGCGGATGAGTGTGGACCGTCGAGCAGCGCTGCTGCGGCTCCCTTTTGGTGGTAGCTGTATGGGCTTGAGCGCAACAAATGAGCCGCGACTGGGCAAGAATGCCGGGCTGGCAGACGAGAAGTGCGAGCGGCGGGGTTGGATGGTGGCGGGCGACGAATGCACGCGCAGGTGGGAGGACCGAGGGAAGCTTCGCGGCTTGATCCCTCAAAGACATAGGCGTATGTAGTCTACCAAGAACGCGCAGACCACGCGTAGGCCAAAACAGCCCTCAGTGACCTGCCGAGCTTCGAAGCGGCCAACACTGACCGAGGGAAGGGAGAAAAAAAAACAAAACAAAAAAAAAAAAAAAAACAAAAAAAAAAAACAAAAACCATCAAGTGGAGTAACTAACACGCAGCCCGCTTTCCGAATCCAACACTCAACCGCGGTACTTGGATGAGCCAGA
>JALNIF010001695.1:0-14162 GCA_026284005.1 Thecaphora frezii | reverse complement strand
GTTCCCAGTTTCTGGCTCCGATCCTCCTGAACCGCTGCGCAACTTGTTCCCTTTGGGTGGGAATGTGTAGTTAGACGGTGAGGAAGGGGGTTGATCTGGATTCCTGAGGTTGATTGTGGATGATGATAATCAGGAGGGAGGAGGTGAGTGAGGAGCTGGAAGTCTAAATACAGGTGATGTGTCAGGGGATGATTGGTGCCAGCTGGCACTGACATGGCACATCCCACCAACTTTCAACTTGCATCACAGTGCTGGCCTGGCATGTTCCCAGTTGGGAACCGGTCATGCCTGATTTGGGATGTGTTCCCAATCTGACACTCTAATCCGCCTTTGCTATGGCCTCCTCCGCTACCCTCCATCCTGGAAAGGACCCTGGCCATGCCTCCTATAACAGTAGACTGGATCTGCATCCAGTCTAGTCATTGTACACATAGTGTTAGCTCTATCTGATAGAGCTTGACACCTCTGTACTGTAGTACTAGCAATCCCAATCCATACTCTGCCATGCCTCCACCACAGCATACAATGGTGCTTGTACACCATCGACAGACCTGCCACTGCCACTAGTTGCTCCAGCCTTTGGCATGAGCACCGATAACAACATCCATCCCTCAGCAATATGTGAACCTGCTCCAGCCATGCTGTAATGCATTCCCAGTCACAGGAACATGCCACAGCCCTTCCATAACCGGTTCCTGCCCAGGAACAGAGCACTGCTGTTACAGGGCTTCCAACATCTACCACCTCTGGACTGGCATGGACCACCTATGCAGCCCTGACAGGGTGGTGCAAGAGGGAGGCTGCTGCAGGTATGGTGGGGCCCGAAGATGGTACTCTTGCCAGCAAGTGCAAGGTGAGGAGGTAGGGGGTGGACAAAGCCTGTACAGGGGTGTTGAGGTCCAAGGGCCAACAAATTGTTTGGAATGTTGGGGGTATCATTGTTGAAGGTATTGTTTGTACTCTGCCAGGATGTCTGTGGTCCAGCCATGCACCTGTTGGTGCAAGCAGTCAGAGGCAACTCAGAATGGTGGCATAGAGACTGATTGGTGCAGATGGAGAGCAGCAGCCTGAGGCAGTACTGACTGGGATGCTGAGGTTGATGGGGAGGGTGGTGATGGAGGGTCAGAGAGGAATGGTGGATCAAAGTCACCAGTGTGATTGTTGCCATTCACACAGTGGTTCTCAGTGACAGGAAGAATGGATTCTGAAGGAACTCCACAGCCAATGAGACTATATATGGCTATTCGACACTTGGCCTTAGCTACGAGCCGCTACCTGCGCTGCTCCCGGCCGAGACACATGCCAAGAGGAGGCAGAACCAACACGCTTGTGTGTGTGCCAAATTTTTGGCGCCCGACTTTTGCCCGAGAGGGAGTGTCAGCCAGGTGCCGAATCGGCAAGCTCGGATCCGGGCTCAGTCGAGCCACGGCCAGCATGTAGCCCCTATCTCGGTCATCGCACACACATGCCCCTCGCCATTGTAGCACCCACACTGTCCTGCCCTTGCAGTGAGAGAAGACATCGTGGCGTGCCATTCACCATCTGCATCAACATCCGGGCCCTGATGGCTCCCAGCGCGCCGGTAGCGGCATGGTGGAGCACCCAGCGAGAAGGGCGGGAAGGGAGGCCAAAGCTGGGCGCAGAAAAGTGGTAGGCCGAGGTGGGGAGCTGAGCGAGGCGGCCACGCTGGCAGAGGCAAGTGCCAGCTGGCGCACACGTGTGATCGGGAGCCTCTGACGTTGTGAGGCGTAGCCCCTCGGTAGCTATAGTGGAATTCGACTTTGTAGCTAGATGCGTCACCTTGCTTTCCAACTACTTGCTACTTTCCCCTCGATCAGCCTCAAGCCACAGAGGCCACGTCGCCTCGTCACGTGCAGCATTTGTGCGTGCTGTCGGAACGCTTCTCGGCCGGCATCGCATGGCGTCGCGCTGAAGCCACACACGTCAACGGTCGCAGCCCTTTGCCATGCGCAGATCGCTTAACCTTCCATCCGCTCCATCAACCCTAACAGCCGCGTGCGCCATGCCAACAGAGCGGGCAGGCGCAAGGGAGGGAGAAAGCGAGACAAGAGGCGCACCACGACGGCTGCTGGAGGTGGAGAGGTAACAAGGTGCACAACAGCTCAGCGCAAGAGCTTCTAGCCGGCGCACGAGAGAGCGCTGCTAGGAACGCCATGCCGGCCAACTCGCCTGGTGGATCGGAGGCGAAACAAGTTTTTGGCGGGTGGTCGCCGTGCTCGGTGGTCGGGCTGCGTGGGTTGTCGAAGCAAGGGCGGCTTGGCGCATGGCGGTGGCGGTGGCGGTGGTGGTGGCGGTGCTAAGAGACAATCGGGGGTGGAATGGAACGAGGTTGGGTGGCCAAGTGGTGTTGGTATGGTATTGGACCGAGGCTGAGGCGTAGCCCGGGTGGGCTTGCTCTTGGTGGCCCGGAGGCTCTGCCAATTTGTACCTATACACTGCGTTGTCTAGCTGCAGCGCAGCACTCTGCGGTCTTGATTCATATACTTGCGGACAAAGGTAAGCACCGCCCGTCCCCGTAGCCTCTTGCCATTCACGACGCCCACCGCCCATCACGATGGGCGTTGCCCTCCCCACATCTCCACTTCGGCCGTCCACGCTGCGCTGGCAGTGAACGCCGCCATTGGCTCGCGGCAAGTGGGGTGCAAGCCCCAGATACGCCCTCGCCATGATACGCCCCCGCCATGATACGCCCCCTGGCCCTGCTTGGACCCTACGCTCAACCCCTCCCGGCCCGTGCCGAGCTGGCAGAGGTGGGTTGGCTTGGAGCATTCTGACCACATAGAAGCTAGATGCTCGTCTGTCGTCGCACCCTTCTGACCGCATATAAGCTCGACGCTCGTCTGTCTTGGCATTCCCTGGCATTCCCGCCATCCTCCCCTCCGCCAACGAAGCTCCAGCCATGTTTAGTTTTATCAAGATGCTCCTCTTGGCCTCGCTGGCCGTCCAGGCGGTCTATGGCGCGAAGACGGTGCACCTGATCGTTGATGGCAGTAAGTGGCAAGCCACCCCGCCTATGTTCGCGTTGTGCGTTGGTCGACTCACTCGTGCTCTGGCTGCTTGTTGATGGTCGTCAGAGGAAGTTCGGCAGTGCACGACCATCCCGGGCGACTTGAGCAGCTTCCGCCTCAACCATCCTTGCAACTCGATCGTGGAGACGGGCAAAACCGAAGTGGGCTGCGTGACCGGCAAGGGGAATATGTTTACCATAATGAACCGATTCGTCGCATCGTGCAACCAAGCCAACGGCAAGCTCGCCGACCTCCCAGACAGCCAAACGGTAGTCAACTTCTACGTTGGCAAGGATCTGAAATACATCTGCTCAAACGCCAGAACGCAGTACGTCTACTCCAACTTCAACCTCGATCCACAAATTTGCTTCGGGCCCGCCCAACACGATTTGAATTTGGCAAGCGCTGGCTGGACTCTGATTTGCCGGGCTTCCAAGGACGCCAAGGACCCAGTAAATCGATTCAAAGCCGCTTGCAAGAAAGCCGAACCTCCCTCATAATCCACTTGACCCTCTCAACGCCCCCGACTTGCGCCCTGGCGCAAGCAACCGCTTTGTATAAGAGCGGCGATGGGTGCCACCGTTGCCTCAGGTGACGCCGATCGGCGCGGCGTGTGCGTCTGTGCCGCTGGCACCTCGTCCCGCCCATGCCCAGCTTGGAACCCACCGGATCCGAGCGACGGCCGCCGAGCACCTCTGCCAGCGTGCACACATGATTTCCTTCTCCGTCGTGCCCCACTTGCTCTCTCCTTTCTCCCACCATCTTGTCGCTTAGCAGCGCAGCTGCCAACTTTTGCATTTTTTCCCACCCGCCCTTTCCCTCTGTTGTCTTTTTTCCCCAGTGCCTTTGTTGACTCCTGTTGTTATTTTGCTCTGTGTGGCGCTGTTGCCTGTGCCAACCCCAGGGAACTCGCCGAGCTGGCCTGATGCGGTACTCTCTGCAACTAGGCTATTTCCTATGCGCCCCGCACCCCGTAATCTACACCATTTTTTCCTCCCCCATGCCTGAAGTGCGAGCCGGCAGGGAAGCGTGAATAGATCCATGCACCGCTGCAGCTCCAGCGCTCCTAACGTGTTGGGAGCCCGGGTAAGTGGGCTGGATGGTCGCGAATGCTCAAGTGTTCTGGATCGGGAGGGGTGGCATGACACGCGGTAGAGTTTGCCAGACGAACCAGTGGCCGTCGCACGGATCCGGTGGGTTCCAAGCTGGCCAGGGACGCCAAAAGCGATGGCCTTGGTGGCCTACGCAACGCCACCCTGCGGACTTGGGTTGCGACGCCGGGCAGTGAAGCAGGACGGAGGGAGTGGGCGCGCAGAGTTGCGGGAGTGGCGAATAAGGTGTCAGCTTAAAAGTTGCCGCGACCGAGTTATGAGCACCACGCCGGCAACCGCTCTCGCGCCACTGTATCAAGAGTCATATTAAGATCGATGTTGGGCGAGGCACCCCGCTCGGCAGGCTGGACGCTTTCCAGCCTCGACTAGCCAACTTGCCTACTCCTGATTCTTTCTCAAGCCAGGCGCCACGGCACACCCACGGCAAAGCCTGAGTCGGGCCGGATTGCGACTGGCCACCTTGCACGGCATTCTGTCGACGTCGTCTCGGAGCCTCAGCAAGCTTGCGCCTCGAATCGTCGCGGGCATCTCGGCGGCGGATCCAGCGACGCTCGTGCCCTCTGTTCTCAGGCAACACGCCGAAGCGCGGACCGCGATTAGGACGAGGCAGTGACGATCGCGAGCCAAAGCAGAACGCCCCTCCTCCATCGCTGCGACGGTCGAGCTAACGAAACCTTGTGCTTGGCTTAACAGATACGCTCTCCAGCCGGCCAGACAACTCCACGAACCGAGCAGGGAGCTACAGTGGAAATTGCAACCCCACATCTGCATGTGAATGCCCAAGTGTCTGTGTTGGATGAGGACGATGCAAGCTACGCCTAGCTTCCCCCCACCTCGACGAGCACCTCGTTGAGATACCTACACAGAATATCATTGGCAAACGACTGCGCGACGAGTTCGTCTTGCACTGCGATGATGGCCTCCATGACGCTCCGAGCCGCATCCACGGTCGCCTTGTCCTGCGCATCCAACGCGCCCGGTTCCATCCTAGCGTTCCACCGATGCACCTCTGTCCCTCCCAACTCTCCGCTCCGAGAGGCGCCAGCGGCATCCTGTCTCGGCAACGGCAGGCCAAACAAGTCGGCCTCTTCACACCCGCCTCCCCTCTCGGCGTGTGCCTTGTCCATCCTCACCCCCGCCTTGTGCAGCACGGCGGCCGCGTTGCGCGTCAGCATCCTCAAGATGAGCAGCGACACAAACGCCGCGCCCTGCGGCGATGGGTTCTCTTCCGCCCCGCACGACGGCGTGCGTGCCACTTCAAACGTCAACGATCCCGGATTATCCACCGTCCCCACAGCCGGCGTCGGCCTGGTCTCGGTGTTACCCTCACTTCCCATCCCTCCCAGGTCCGCAGCCGTCGACCCATGCTCCTTGCTCGCACCGCTGCCGTCGCTCCCAGATCCGAGCGCGTCGCCGTTGAGCCACCGCGTCCGCATCGGTACCATCTGCCCGTTGGCGTCTCGCTTCGACTTGATGAAGCGCGCACCGTTGGCCATCGTGCCGCGCTCAAACTCGACCGCCTCGCCCCGGCTCCCGCTCCCGATGGCACGCAGCGCATCCTCCACGCTCGCCTTGGCCTCGCTCCCGTCATCCGCAGCCGCACCCGCAGTCCGCTGGCGCTGCGACGCTTGCTCGTCCATGCCCTCCGATTCCCCCTTAGCCTCGCGCTGCGCAGGCAAGTGCGTGAGGACGTGAGCGCGCAGCGCCCTCCTCTTTCCGTCGTCGCTCATTGCATCGCCCTCCTCTCCACCCATGGCGTCGTCAACGCAATAGTCGCAGCTCAACCACTGGCACCGCCCGTCTTGCGAGAATCGCACATGGATCTCAGCATGATCCCTCTGCGCAGCAGCCGTCGACGTCTCTGGCTGCGCGCAGCTCCGCCAACCGCACCCGAACGGTTCCGACAGGTCGCGCTCCCGCACCTCGATGCCGCTAATGATGAAGCGCGGCTGGCTCCCCGCCGTGGCCGGGATGACCATGGCCGACGCTCCCGGAAACACTTGCGAAACCGTCCGGATCAGCTCCGCCGCTGGCTGCAGCGGCGCCGCCCGGTTGGCCTGCGCCAGCGCAAAGAACTCGTCCTTGTACGCCGTCCAGAACTCCATCTGCGTCACCTCTTTGGCCGGGTTGCCGCGAAACACGAGCTTCATCCTGCGGGCCGCAAGCGGGATCGCGGTGGCGTGCACGGGGCAGGGAAGAGACAGGTAAAAAGATAAGGATTGGTGACGGATACAGAAAAAAAAAACCCAAAAAAGCCAAAACGAACCACATTGGTCAGTGTGAACGAGCTCGCTCAATGGACGGCTACAAACGATCCATGATCGGGCTGTGGTGCGCCGCGCCGGCTCTCACTCACCATGCCGTGCCGCGCTCAGGCTCGCCGAGGGCGATGACCTGCTGCTTTTCCCTCCGCGTCAGCTTCTTCTTGCGCGCCTTTTCCGCGGGTGTCTCATTCTGGCGCCGGGCGCGCGCCTCCCTCTCTTTGCGCATCGCCTCGCGCGTCCTACCGGGCACCGCGTAGGACCATTCGCGGTGGAGCGTCAGCTTGTGGTCCCGCTCCCACACCACCTTACCGACACCGAGGTTGCGCACCAGCAGCCGCACCACCGCAAACGTTCGCGCAAAGTTGCGCGCCGAATCCGACGCCGATGCCAGCGCCTTGGAGCTGGCCGTGGCGGCGTCGGCGGTCGCGGCGATCGCGCTCGAGGGGACGGTGATGGCCAGCTGAAGCCCGTTGTTGCCGATGCAGCAGAGCTGGTAGAGGAGGTCGAGCGTCGCTTCGAGCAGCTCTGCATCGTGGTTCAGCGGCAGCAGCTCGACGCATCGGTTCAACAGCCCGGGCGATTGCCAGCCTCCGGCCAGCGTCGCCTCGACAAAGGCCGCCTCGTTCCTCTCCGAGGCCGCCATGGCCGAGAGGCACCGCAGCGATCCGATCAGAAAGGCGCGATCGGGCGAGTGGTGGACCATGTCGAGCAGCTGCAGGTAGATTTCGTCGGCCGCCTTGAGGCTGCCGGCGGCGTTGGGTGGCTGCAGCATCGCAGCAGCCGCGGCGCAGCGCTTGTCGCCATCGTCCTGGGCATTGGCGCCGTCGCCCACCGTCGAACATCCGGCCAGTCCCGGCGGCGGAAGCCAAAACAGAGCGCGCTGGCTCAGGTGCAGCCGCGGAGCGATGCCCTCGAGCAGGTCGAGGAAGTGGAGCCGCAGCTCGGCGATGCCTTCAAGCTCGAGCCACTCCTCGTTCTCGGTGGCGGGCTGGCCGTCGGCGTCGGCCTCGCGCACGAGCACCATCGAGGGAAGCGCCAGCACGTTGCGCACCAGCGTCTGTACGCCGCGGATCGAGACGAGGTGCCTCGCGTTGGAGGACTGCATGGTCAGGTTGCGGAGGATCAGGGCCGCCTCGAGCGCGCGCCGCATCAGCGCGGCGTGCGAGGCGACGTGGGCGGGATCAAAGCTAAAGTCGCGGTAGCCGTGCTCCTGCTCCGCCGCCGTCGCCGTCGCCGTCGCGTTCCGCTCCTTGTCGCCACCGTCTTGGTCTTTGCCGTCGTCACCGTCACCGCCGTCGTCGTCGCCGCGGTCATCGTTGCAAGCGCCGCGACAGACCCTGACGCTATCAGAAGCGACGACGAGCGAGCCGATCCTGGAGCGCTCAACGTTGGTGGACGAAGGCATAAGGAGCAGCCGGCGTCGGACCGGATTCGTCAGGGCCAGCGTGGGCGCATGCGGGAGGCGCTGGCCGGTGAGGTACCAGCTGGCGCCGCCCTGGCTGTCGCCCTCGCCCGGTGCGCCGATGCCGACGTCGTCAGCGTCAGGACCCTGCTCAAAGTTGGGACCCTGCCACGCCTCGGAGGGTTCGCCAGCAATGGCGGCGCAGAGGCGGCGCGGGTAGGAGAGGAGCGCCTCTGCCAGCCCGGGCACGTGCTCGAGCGAGAGGTGGTCCTGCTTGGCGATCGAGTGCTGGGCGAGGCGGGAGAGGGCCCAGTCGATCTGGCTGTCGAGGCCGGACTTGAGCGAGAGCAGCAGGCGGTTGGTGGGGCCCGGCTGGAGGTAGGGGGCCTCGAAGCCGTCGCCGACGATGCGCCGGGCGCGCTTGCGAGCGTTGGTGGCGTCCGGGCCGCGAGGGGGCCGCGTCTGCCTGGCAACGGTTGGAGCCGGGGTTGCGGCCGGGACGGGAAGCGGTGCACGCGAAAGGGTGGAAGGGGTGCGGGGGAGCTGTGCCTGAAGGAGCTGGAGGCGTTGGTGCTGAGGGAGCGGATGGATGGCGCGGGCGGCGAGCGGGGTGGTGGGAAAGGGGGAGGGATGTGGGTGGGGGGTGGCGGGGGGATGGTGTATGTGCTGGGGCAGCGGTGGAAGGGGCGGCTGGGAGAAAGAGGCGGAAGGCTGTGGCTGGTAGGGCTGGGGAAGCTGGTGGTGCGGGTGGTGGTGGTGGTGGTGGTGGAACTGCGGATGAACCAGGGGCTGGTGGTGCTGGGGATTCTGCTGCGAGAGCGGAACGCCGTGGAGCGGGTGGAGCGGCTGTAGTGGGGGAGCTGCAGGCTGATGGGCGTGTGGCGCGTAGGGAGCGGCGCCGCCGGCGGGCGAGGGGAACGACATGGTGGCCGCTCGAGAGACGGCGGCTTTGATGGCAGCGGATCGGAAGGGCAGGTGGTGGTGGTGATGCGCGCTGGTTGGCTATCGACGCGTGCGACGTGTTTGGTTTGGCAGGGGGGGGTGAGTGGTGGTGGTGGTGGTGGTGGTGGCGGGGAGGGGATGTGAAGGTTAGAGGGCCGTGCTTTTACCACTGCCAACTCTCATCAATCAACCTTTCTGCGCCGCGCCGCGCTCACCCTTTTGCAGCCGCTCGCAGTGTGAAAGTAGAACCAGCTGCATGTGCATCTATTACAGCCTCGCCAGCAACTAACTACCAACACATTCGCAATTCTGAATTCTGAATTCGAAATCCTCAATCCTAAATCCTCACTCCTCAATCCTGAATCCTGAATCCTGAATCCTTGCATTCCACGCATCATATCTCCTCGCCAGCATTCACAATTCACTTTCTCAATTCACTCCAACCCCGCCTGCCTGCCTGCCCGTTGATTGGCACTTCGTGTCGCCTCTCGACTTTGGCGCAACAGCTGCGCACCCGCGCCTCGCAATTTCATTCAGTTGCCAACAGCCAACCCTCACCCTGTGCCTCTAAACTTTTCGCATTCACTTTGGTGATTAGTTTGCATTCCAACGCGCATCCCATCCTTGGCCTTTACCCTTGGCCTCTCTCATCACCTTGGCCTCTCTCATCACCTTGGCCTCTCTCATCACCTTGGCCTCTCCATCACCACTCATACCGCCGCTGCGCCCAACCACGCTTCAACCCCATCCCATCGCTCCACCCAACCCATCCCCCCATTTCAGCCGTGCGCAAGTACACCAACCAAAGTCGCACCGAGAAATCCCGTAATCCAAACCCCCATTAACATTCCACTAGCAACAACCCTCTCAAAATGCCAGTACGATTCCGTTCTGCAACCAAAGCCCATGGCAACCTCTCATCCATCTGCATCGTCGCTCGTAAACAGCCTACGGCCAAAACCCAACCCATCTTTCCATACCTCCATCCAAGCTATCCCTCGCACCCTTCCACGTTTCTTAGCCAAGCCCCGCATCTCTGCCTCTTCGTCTCCGAGTCACCATTCCAGGCGCCACGGCAAGCCAGTTATCTGTCCAAGCCCTAGCAAGCCGTGCTGACCGCTCTCATCCACCCACAGACGACGGCCAAGCGGCTCCTCGCTCGCTAGCACACGAGCCCGGCCGGATGGACCCTGGCCCCGCATCCCCAATAAACGGCGCTACAGCGGTGGGGCCGGTGCGACGTCCGCTGCCCCGCTTCAAAAATGCGCAGCGGACAGCCGACGACGGCGCACGCTTAAAACGGTACGCCTCGAGGATACCGTCTCCAACGGCGGTCCAAGCCCCCCGGCAAAACGCCGAGGGACCACCCTGGCGAGCGAACGCCCAAGTCCGGGTCGCAGCAAGGATGGTGGTCCCCAGATTCAGCGAGGCTGGCTGCTGCAACTCCTACCGGAGTACGTGCCACCTGGCTTGTCCCTCGCCAAGCCCTCGGCCCGGCCTGGTTCTCCAACACTCGGACCCTGTTATCAGTTTGTTGGTTGGGTGATTTCCTGGTCAAAGTGGTGGTCGTCCAGCGTTGCAGCGGGCGGGGTTTCCCGCTGCAGTCGCAGTCTTGCTTTTAGCATAGTGCAAGTTCCTGGTCCCTTTTGCGAAACCGGCCGTTACGGCAGCGGGAGGTCGCCCAATCTGGCAGCTCGACCAAATCGCCGCAAAAGAGAGCGAGAACCGGGGCGCAATCGATGGAACACACAAGATCGATCCGCCCCGGTCATGCGCCGACCAACTGGGTCGGACGACGTGATCGCGATCAAGGCCTTTTTGAACTTGGTTTCGACGGGGCTCGGTCCGAAGGTCCCAGTGGGGGGTGTCATCGTCTGGGCCCACTCGGCTCTAGTCGGCTGCAGCGGCTGCATACGCGATTCGATCCGAACCGGCCCGTAAATGTAGAAACTCCGCACATAGCGTATCGCGGGTGGTTCGGAGAGGAGATGGCGGCCGCTTGACGCCTTCCGCGACGGTCCGTCGAGGCGATGTAGGCGACGCCGCTGTGTCGAACCTCGCCCTGGAACTGAGGGTGAGGGGCAACGATCCCGACAAATAAAGGCGCTCGGCTGGGTCGACCGGTGCGTTGGGCTAAAGTTTGCGCGCCCATGCAGGCGGTGCTGTGTCCCTGTCCCCTCGGATCTGGATGTAAAGCGGCTCGGCCTCGTGCAAGGTGCGGCGTGTGATGATGGGATAGAGCACCCGGTAGCACGGACGTAGCTTGTTTTGTTTCTGTTTGGTGTGGACCCGGGTGCTGCTCGTGCGGCCCGTTTGGCATCCTTGCCGGGGAAAAGGATCGATGGACGGTGGACCGACGTACGGCTGAGGCGCTCGGCTGCTCGGCTGCGCGGCGACAAGAGTCTAGATTCTGGACCAATGTCGTCCCGACTTCCGACGACGCTAGCCGCTTGGTGCCGAGCACCGTCGCGCAGCCGCAATACATGTCGGCCCGTCGATCAGCGTCGAGCCAAGCGCGATCTCACGTTCGGCAACATTGTGTCGGGAAGTTGACCTCGCAAAGCGACGACTGCCGTAGCATGTATGTTGGGGGGCGGGTAAGGGATGCATGGTCGGCTATCGTTAGTGGTGGGTGGGAGTAGGCGAGGAAGGAGCGCGCGAGCAAACCTGACGAAAGAGGCACGAGGCAAACCGAAGGATGCGGATCCGTCGCAGGGGAGCGAGCGAACGAGAGAGACAGAGAGACAGGGAGACAGGGAGACAGAGAGACAGTGAGAGACAGAGAGACAGAGAGAGACAGAGAGACAGACAGAGTGTGTGTGTGTGTGTGTGCGTGCGTGTGTGTGTGTGTGCGTGCGTGTGTGTGTGTGTGAAAGAGGAAGAGACAAGCGAAAGGGAGCCCCCGGCTTGATCGTATTACGATTGTGAGCTGCAGCAGCGGCGGCGGCCAATTTCATGTTATGACGTTACGCGCATCCGCAATGTCTTCGGCTCGTGCCGAAATTCGACAAAACTAAAACTGAAGCCAAAAGGTCACAGCAGACGAAGCTTTGAGGAATCGAGAAACCATTTCGCCCTGCAGTTCTTAATTCTTATTCGATTCGAAGTTGCCCGCTGGAAAAAGAAACCAATCACATGTGTACATATGTACTCACCAACCCGTGCTCCGTCTTATCCGTGCCCCGAGCTATCCGCCCGCCTGTCAATTAAGAATTGTGAATGTGGTGCCACACTTTACCGAGCTTCGTCGTGCGCAGACCGCCGCGCCACGATGGCGAGCCGAGATAGGCGCCCAGAAAGGAGAAAGTATCCAATCATCCAACTCGCCAGCCCAGCGTTGAGCACTTACCCTGCATGTCGTCTTGCCATCTACAGCCCTCGGCACCGCGCAGGGTTTGCGACAAGGTCTAGACACAGGGGCGCACTCCAGCCCGATGCCAGCATGGGCGTGCGAGGCGGAGCACCTGACCGGGTGGATCGTCGTGGAGAATAAGAATCTAAAGCGCGAGGCTGCCTCTGCACGCTTCGTAATCGGAGTGCATCCTCGACGGAACTTTCTGCCGACCTCAGCATGATCCTGCCTCGGCGGAAGAGGACGAGAAACGAGACCGCGTGGACCGGGGCCTCGTCTTGCGACCAAAATTTCCTGCCAGAGAGCCGATGGGCCCCGATCCCGGTACTGTACCGCTCGTCTCACGCCGATGCTCCGGGTGCTCCTGTGCTGCGGCGGCAAAGGGCAGCAAGGCTGCGGGTGCCGCCAGGTGCGGTCGGTCGGGGCCAGAGCAGCCTGGTTGTCGCCTCTGCCAGGGTCGGGGCTCGAAGGCGACGCCAGCGCCACAAAGAGCCTTTAGTGGAGTTTGCAATCCGGAACGAGCAACCAAGTTGCACCATTGCACCACATGCTGCTATTCGTTTCAACGCACCACGGTCGCGTGCTCGTCGTAAGAGAAAGCACGAGGCCTCGTGGTTCGAGGCGCATTTCGTTTAAGTCCTTGGCTACTAGACCAATTTAGTATGTGAGTTGCATGCTGAAGCGGAATCTCCGGCCGGCTAGCTGAGTCACTAGTTAAAAATAGTTTCAGTATGCAGTGGCGTTGTTGCTGGGTGCAGCACTGTGATTTCAATCGAGTCGTGACCTTAGATTCCCGGCTTGACAGCGACGGGGTCCAGTCGAGTAGCCGGAAGCACGGCTGTCACTCTGGCAGTAGTTATGTAGTGCCATTCGTAGTACGAGCCAAGCGCCAGACTCGTTAGCCCACCCGAAGCGCTTCCACCTACGCCGCCCCTCAATTCCTGGGTGCACCACATGTACAGCGACGTGTTGGATGTGAATGCATACAACATGAATCTGCTGCAAATATAAGCAGTAGTATACAAGCAACCGGCTGCATGCTGCCGGTGTCGAGCCGCCAAGGCTGTTCCTGGCGTCACGGCTCGTAGCTCTGTTGCAGCGCAGGAGGTTTACGAGCGGCGTCGTTGCGCCGCTTTCCATCCCGAGGCCCGACCTCTCTCCCCGAGCTGCAGGCCTACGGAGACGCACTTGGCTGCGAATCGAAGAGTGTGGTTTAGTAAGGGTTTACAAACGCATTCTCGCCCGCTGATCAAGCCGCTACGAGAACCTACCGCATTGTCCGGCGCCGTTTTTTTTTCTCGAGCCGGAAACGGGACAAGACCTCGAGTGGCGGAGCAGTCGGAGTGAAAGGCCACGCTTGCATTTGCGACTGTACAGCGGAAAGCTTTGCCGGGCCCATGTGATGTGCCCATCGTTTTCATGATTCCTACTCGGCGCCCGGATTCGCCGGTGTTTTTCAGGAGGCTGCGCGAGAGCTAGGCTCGGCAAGGCCGGTAGCAAGTCGGAGGCCAGGGTTCTCGTGGATCATGGCTTGGGCTTCGCTGCTGGGCTTGGAGGCCGTTACTAGAGCCCATCCAGCCGCCCACTGCAAGCATCCCTCTTTAGAGGCGCAACCGCAGCCGCGGCAGCTCTTCAGCAACGGGCGGGGTGGGGTGCGACCACGAGGGAAAAATAAAATAAAATTTAAAAATAAAATAAAATAAAAAAAATAAAAATAAAAATAAAAATAAAAAAAAATGGATGAGACCTCGCTGCTTGCGTTGTATGTACGTAGGAGCGTGGCATCTCTTCCGAAAAAAAGCATCGTAACGACCTGATTGTCCCGATGGACATTGAGTGGGGGCATTAATTCAATTATTATTCACCATGGCGCGCGAAGCAGTAGCGTAATGGCAAGAGACGCATCGGTCTATGAATACCGAGGAGGAGTTGTTTACGGTTAGTACCGCAGGCCACAACCCATTGCGTTGATGCACAGCAGCTCCATACCCGCAAGGTCAGGCCGCAGTCGCGCGAAAAAAAAGGAAAAAAAAAAAAAAAAAAAAAAAAAAAAAAAAAAAA